>JABXWE010023526.1:0-20116 GCA_014611495.1 Limonius californicus | reverse complement strand
TATAGAAATTTACAGCACATTAACATCACAGAATGCGCTTTTGCAGATGATGTAGTAATTATAGCGGGCAGTGAAGAGGACCTACAAAAGAATTTGAATATATGGAACCGAATACTAACAGAATATCGAATGGAAATAAACGCCGAAAAAACAAATATACTAGTGGTAGCCAAAGTACCGCAAACAACAAAGATAACATTAAACGGAAGGCGCATAGAGCAAACACAAAAGTTTAATTACCTAGGAGTGACAATCGACGAAATGGGCAAGCAGGAAACAGACATATCAGAGAGGATAGAAAAAACCAACAAATTGTACTATGCCATGAACAGATCATTTATCAGCAAACAAGAAGTGGCCCAAACAACAAAATTAAGTGTGTACAAAACAATCTTCAGACCTATATTAACATATGGATCTGAGTCATGGGTAATGTCGAACCGAATGAAATGTAAGGTAGAAGCAGTCGAAATGAAATATTTGAGAAGAGTAAAAGGAGTCACGCTGAGGGACCGAGTTAAAAGTGCGGAAATCAGAGAAGAACTAGAAGTGAGGCCAGTGGCCGAATATATAGAACAACGACAACTGAGTTGGTGGGGGCATCTACAGAGAATGAACCCAAACCGGGCTGTAAAACAAATATGGGAGGCCAAGACTATCGGTAAAAGAAGTAGAAGGAGACCGTAGGAGACATGGGACAAGGTATTGGGTAAAATACTAACAACAAAAGGCAAAACTTGGCAAGAAGCAAAGGAAGCGGCAACAGACAAAAAAGTGTGGCGTAAATTCGTGTACCTATAGTGAATAATAAAGGGTAGTGAGTGAGTACCGTCTTACAGTGTCTAAACAGAAACAAAGTGGTGCGCGTTACTGGAACATTAATACAGTTTTAGTATAACATATCCCGACACCAATTTGGTAAAAGGGAATTCGATTATATATATAAAAGATGAAGACCTAACAACGAAAATGTACAGAATGGAGACAGCTGGAAGGAAAAGGAGAGGAAGGCCACGAAAAACATGGTACAAGAGTATTAAGCTTCGCAACAACAAAGAAACTAAGAGTGATGAGTACCTACTCCCAGATGAAAGACATACACAAAGGGACGTGAACAACACCTAAAGGAAAAACGACAAACCAGATAGATCACTCTTCGTCCATGAAATGCACGTCAATATCATAACTAGCGTAAGAAATCACAGAGGAGCAGACACAGACTCAGACCACTACTTGGTAAGAGTAAGAATGAAAATCAAATTCCAGAGACCCTCCAAAAAATCAAACATAAAACCCAAAAAAAAGATACGGTGTAAATGGACTTGCAGCATCTACTCAACAGCAAACAGCATTTCAGGTTAAAACAGAAGAAAACTGGAAGGCAATGAAGGAGACGATGGAAATAGAAGAAAACCGGACCCAAATAAAAAACGTAATAATACATGCCGCAGAAAAAAACCTGGCGCAGCAGAAGGCAAAGGAAAAGAAGAAAGGCTGGTTTGACGATAGGTGTAAGGAGGAATTAGAAAAATGAGAAAAGCCAGAATGAAGATGCTGAGTACTACCGGCATGGAAAAAGACATACAAGACTACAAAGAACAGAAAAAGAGGGCGAACGCAACGTACAGAAGAACGAAGAGAAATTACAAAGAACAAGAGCTTGCCGAGCTGTAAAAGAAATCAGGAATTTCTATAAGAAATAAAAAAGACGCAAAAAGGATACAACAATACAACAAAACTCATAAAAAGTAAAGAAGGGGAGCTAATAGGGAAACGAAAAACGATGGAAAGAATATTTTGAAGAGGTATTAAATATCGAAGGAACCCAAGCAGAAGAGCAGCCTATAGAGAAAGAGTATGCAATCGAAGTCCGGCAAGTACCCGTTAGGATACCAACCAGCGAGGAAGTGGAACAGCAGGTCCTAAATCGAAAGAACAAAAAAACCCCTGGCGATAACGGAATCCACCCAGAGTTCTCAAAGTATGGAGGTGGAGAACTGCAAAATAAAATATACGAACTAATAAGTCATGCATGGGAAACTTAGAAAATACCAGAAGAATGGAGAAGCGCGATGCTAGTGCCAATCCATAAAAAAGAAGCTAAAACAGATTGCTGCAACTGCAGAGGTATAGCTTGCTTGCTTGCATGCTTTGAAAGAGCGAGATCTAGGACGCGGTTTTCCAAGCATCTCTAAGCACTGCAGCAATCATTGACTTATTGTACACCCTAACTAAGAATTTTGCCTATCTGGGGTAATTCCAACTCTAGTAGTGATTTTTAACGTGTCACACATCGCAGTGGCACGAGACCTACGGCTTTACTTCTTATCCGACAGAAGGCGCATTTTCAGATTTTTCCCCGCTAGAAAAATCTCGCCGACCTCAGCCAGGTTTGAATCCGCGTCCCTCGGATCTAAAGGCAAACGCGCTAACCACTAGAACACCGAGGCCGGCTAGAGGTATAGCACTATTAGATACAACGTACATGGTAATGACTACACTCATTAAAAAAAGACTAGAAGAATACGCAGAACCTCTACTCGGATAATATCAATGCAGGTTTAGGAAAAGCCGGTCAGTGATGGACCACATATATACATTAAAACAACTAATTGCCACCTGCTACGAGCATAATACAAAAATGTTTGCCCCATTCATAGACTTTCGAATAGCGTACGACTCCATTCAAAGAAACAAACTGGTGCAGGATACGAGGGATCTACACATTCCAGAAAAACTCTTACAGTTAGTGGAGATGACACTAAAGGACACAACAAATAAAGTTCGGATAAATGGGGACGAATGGGAGAGAAGGACAAACGAAGAACTGACGCACCTTTACAACCAACCAAATATCACTCAGGTGATAAAAGCAAACAGGATAAGGTGGTTACGCCACCTCGAGAAAATGGAGGAAGGACGAGTAGCCAAATATATGAGAGATGCAAGTTTAGCAACCACGCGCAGAGTAGAGCGGCCGAGGAAAAGATGGACGGAAGCAGTGTACGAAGACTTACGAGAAAAGGGCATATCCAACTGGAGACCAAAGGCTACCAATAGGAAAGAGTGAAAGCAAATCATCAAGCTGTGGGCCTAAACGGCCTGCAAACACTTTAAATATAAATAATTACTATTTCAGAAATGCCAGTATATACTCAGTGACATGAAAATCGCAACACCAAGAAGGGGTGGGAATTTTTTGACCAAACTTGGCAGAAACGTTTAACTACTAAAAGGTAGCACCATCGTGCCGGTAGCACATACCATGTCTGATCGCCAGAAAGACATCATCTGAAAATCCTCCCAAATGATCTTCTAGAAAATTTAAATATCTGTCGACCGTTAAATGGTTCTGAGAAACGAATGGACCAGTGAGAATGTTATCAATAATTCCACACCAGATATTTATTGAAAACCTATGTTGGTAATTTCGTGTGGATTCTCTAAATCCCAAGAGTGGCTGTTTTTTCTGTTCATTAATCCATTCCTTGTAAATGTTGCCTCATCTGTGAATGAAATTCTATTAGGTAGGTTTCGATTTTGAATGATCCAGCGGCAAAATTCCATACGACTAGCGAAATCTGTAGGTAAGAGGGCTGAACAGGCTGGATATGAAATGGATATAAACCATGACGTTTTAATGTTTTCCAAACTCGCATTCGTGGTACATTAGCTTGTGCAGATACACGACGAACAAAGGTTTGGGATTATTATCAATATCTCGCAGTATGTCGTCCTCATTGACTAGTACTTGCTGTATTGGACACTCACTCGACGGTTTCGGGAAAGTTCCGTATTCACATAGGTAGTTGTGCACTCGTTGGTCTGGTAGTCGCCGATTTAAAAATCTCAACCCATATTCTCCAGCAGCTGCGACTGAGTTTCCATCACAAAAACCGTACATGTAATGGATATCGGCGTACCCTCGCGTTGCAAAAGCAAACATCAACACTGTTAAAAAGCGCAAGCAGAGAAATCAACTTTAAGGTACTTTACTATTTGACATACAAGTAAATAATATCATTTCCATGGTAACATTGACAGTTTGTATCAAATACCACTTAATATCATTTATTGTTTCGGCTGCCTCAGTATTTAACTAAAACTGGCCATAAATTATTTAATAGTCGAATTAGAGAAAATGACCACTTTTTAGTTTGGACTTCTTTTCACCTCCCCTACACGTAGGTGAAGTAGTGACCTCACGTTATGGGACACCCTGTATAAAAATACTAATGTTTCAATCAGGTTATTTGGGCATTTTCGTCACACAAAAAGAGCGAGCCCATTGTTAAAATTTTCATAGCTCCCACTGCTGCAGCCCCATGGTGTTTGAAACGCCCAAGGCCCGTCAGTGGTACAAACCACTGCCGCCCGATTTGCTAAGCAACGCTCAATTAACCTTAGAGGGGGCAAAGTTGGGATTTAGACGTTTTATCTAATTTTCAATCGGTCGCCGTTTTTTGCATCTGCCTGTCGTATTCGGCGGGAGAGGCTTCGAAAGATCTGTCGTCAAGCGTCCGGGGGACAAAAACTGACCTCCCTTCTGGAATTTTTGCTGCTTTCTTTAGTTCAGCCGGTTGCGACATCACGCTAAGCTCAGAGGACCGCAAAATCGTAAAAATTATTTAAAATATCGAAACTTTTGAAAGTCGGGTCGGCATGAAATGTCAGAAAATTTTAAAGGGCCCGGGGGTTTCGATTTGCTTCGACTCGGAAAAATCGAACCAGAGGGATTGTGGGGATTTTTCGTTTTTGGCCATCGGGGTCTCCGGACGGTCGCCAGCGGTCCCTAGCTCGGTTCGAACGTGAGTTGGAAGAACGCCCCTTCGATGCACCAAAAGATGAGATGTAACGCTATATAAGTGCGATCATTTTCGTTTTTCGCCGAACTGGCTCAAATTCGGAGAACTGTTGGAGACGTGACCCACCGCCACTTGGCAAAAGCGCATCCGAATCGACCCGCCCCACAGTGGGACAAAATAGTGTAAAAATCGCGACATTGGTCGAAATTAAAGTTTCTTTTACGGCTTTGGGAAGTATATACACCTGTATTATAGACTCTGGTCAACCTACCAATGAAGTTTTGACGCCAAAGATCTCGTTTTCCATCGGTTTTTTTGAATTAATTAGTTCAAAAACGAGCTCAAAAATCTGCTGTTTTAAGGGAAATTCATGATTAATTGGGTTGCGTTTTTCGCAACGCAATCAGGTAGGGGAGAATCTTTTAGTCTTATATTTTTAATATTCTCATTTTACATACTTTAGAAGTGAATAGTGTCAGGAAATAGAAAAATTCTACGTACTTTAGTAGCCGGTGCATGTCATTTTTCTTTGAAATAACGTGTTTTCGACAGGGTTTTTGAGTACAAAAAAGTTCCGAGTTGTTCCGAAAAACGGACTTCACAGGTGTTTACCTTAGGTATTTGGTGAGAGAAATACGAAAGAGTTATATCCGACTACGTCCGACTGCGCCCGCTAGTCATGTTTGAACAGGTGCCCTCCAGGGTCAAAGTGCAACCAAACGCAGTGTTTGCATGGCCGTATCTAGCATGTCATTTGTTTTTCGGATCTCTCTGCTCGAATGAGACGACGAAAGTTAGAAAAGGATAAATGAGCCCGTAGTTTGCCCCTTCTTTTATCCTTTTCTAACTTTCGTCGTCTCATTCGACCAGAAAGAGAGATCCGAGAAACAAATGACCTGCTAGCTATGGCCATGAGTGTTTGGTGCCTGTGTGTTCTTAATTTTGCTTTTATCGTTGTTTCATTTCGTTCTCCCTCCTGACCAGTCTTAGATTATTATTACAATGTTCGGGTCAAACCGTGAGTTCTTCAATTTTTTTAAAAATCCTAGTATTCCATTAAATTTTCTAATTCTAAGAGAGGAAATTTTGCTCAACATCTCTCCTGCGAATGTCTCTCAGAGTAACACTTTGCTGCTTGAAAATAAACTGAAATCATTTTGTGCTCATTTAAAAAGGAAGTGGGTAGAATGTGATTATAGGAAAGAATATTTTCTTAAAAAAAAATGAAGATAGAATAGAACTTTTCGGTATCCAGAGGGATTTCTTCAGCCTCCTGGAGAAATCAACGTTAAGCTCAAGCCCTTCGGTGAACTGTCTGAGAGGCACAAATTGTGTAGGGTTGAAGAGTTGAGGGCAAGCTATTCGGGGGAGGAATTACTTTTTTCCGCTAAAATGAATTTGAGGCAAGAAGGTCATAGTATTAAGGCCAAAATTGTTAGCAAGGTACTGGACCATTCAGACGATTCGGAGGAATTAAAAAAAATGTGCGAGGCTGGTGAGAAATCTGACGTGATCTCATTGTCAAATGAGAATACACTTGCCCTAACTGCATCTCTCAATCTGTCCAAGTCACAGTACTTCATTTTGAGAGATGCCACTTTGAAAGCAGGATTGAAAATCTTTCCCTCTTATTACCAGCTCAGGAAAGCCAAGAAGGAATGTTATCCTGAAAAACGTGAGGTAACTGAATGGGAAACAAAGGTTCCTGTTCAATCTCTCCTGAACCATACAACCTCAAGAATATTGTCAATCACCCCCACGGATGAGAACCTAACAAACGGGAAAAACTTGAAGCTTATTTCAAAATGGGGATGCGATGGATCATCTAGCTACAGTGTTTACAAACAAGCTTTCTCATCGAACAGTGGCAATAATGCGGATGACTCAGCGATGTACTTGACTACATTAGTCCCGATCAGGTTAATTGACACAGACGACTCATCAATGGGAAAACCTGAGACCCTCGTCCATACATTTCTGCAGACCTCTGAAATTTGTGTACTGCAAAGAAACTCGAGAAATAATCAAACTAGAAAATGAACGAATGGAATCAGAAATTGTATCGCTAATCCGTACACATATTAATCAAGAAAAATAGAACACGAACTATACATGACAGTGATCGATGGTAAAACCATAAATGTTGTGACTGACACAAGGTCATCAGTGTGTGGTGCAACACCAACAATGATGAACGACTTGAAGAGAATTGACACAAGAACTCCTAATGCAGAGCATTACAGGTTTGGCGTTTCTCCTCTCTACGCCAAAATTCGATTTTTCGAGTGCCTCTTGCACCTTTCTTATAAGTTGGACTTCAAAAAGTGGTCAGCAAATACAGATTTGCACAAGGAGCAACAGCGAGAAAGAAAAATGAAAATACAAAAACAGTTTACTTACAACGATGGCAATATGGCACGGATGTTTTTCGACGATCCCAAGGCTACGGCAAAAATCACTGGACTTAGTGAGGAGGTCATCAGAAGATTTGCAGTTATCTTACAAGCGATTTCTTCAGGTAAACCGGTTTGTCCCAAAAAATTCAGATCATTTGCCCGAGAAACCGCTGAAATTTATGTTAAGCATTGCGTGTGGTATTACATGCCACCAACTGTGCATAAAGTGTTGATCCATGCGGAGAAAATAATCGAAAGCTTTATTCTTCCAATTGGAAAATTCTCGGAAGAGGCTCAAGAAGCTCTTAATAAAGTTTTTCACTACTGCAAAGAGTTCAGAGCCAGAAAAATGTTGCGAAAATCAACAAATGAGGATATCCTGAATAATCTCCTTGTCAGCTCTGATCCGAGGATTTCAACACTCAGACCACACTGTTCGTGTCAAAATGCAATGGCCAAGAAGTTATTCCCAGAAACCCAAACGTTGCTTCTTGTTGCTGATGATGTCCCCGAAAAAGATGACCCTGGTTCAGATTTTTTGGATGTTTCGGAAAGATGTGACGAGGTAGAAAAACAAGATTCCTTGTGTTGAAGACCCCGAATTCCTAGAAGAAACAGATAATGTGATGGAAGTTGACTAAAAGTACCTTATTTTACCGATTTCATTGCTTAAGTTTCTTCAGTTGCCAAGTAGAGATTTTTCTTTTCTTTTTCCAATACATATTTACGCATTTATTTTGTAAGTGATTTTTTCCTACTCGCCAACAAAACACAAATTTTATTAAATATTATGTGAAATATTATTTCATGTGAAACTAAATAAAACCAAAGATGGTTATTCTATGGGCTCTAGCTTCTTTCGCATCACTCTTATCGCCAACCGGATTTCACCATTCGATTCAGCACGAATAAATACATAGCATATAACCCACGTTGAAGTTTTTATAGAGGAATAACTGGGTGAAAAAGCAATGTCCAGTAAATCGCCCGTTTCGTCCCACTGTGCGCCCGTTCTCAAATGGCGGTAGTCGAAGCAAGCGGGCACACTTGTCGACTTTGACGGCTAATAACTTGGCTGTACCTGAACGGATCGTGATGATTCTTTTATCGGGTAATCTACCTGGGTGGCTATTGATTTTTGACTTTTAAAATGGCCTCTTACGTGCTGTCAAAAAAGTATTTACATTGACCGTTTTTACGGACGCCTTGCCGAGTTGTCGTTTGATGTAGTCGTCCGCGATTCGATCGAATTCCCCTTGTTCTCGAACAAGGGTCGGTATCCTTTTCGAGGGATCGGACCACTTAAGTAACTAATAACTGGTGGCGGGCAGTTGAGGAGCGGACGTCATGCGACGCTTCTACAAAAAGGGTTTTTTTGTAAGTTTAGCTATGAAACCAGTGACGCTATCTTAACCCTTAAGACGGAAGGTGGTATATTTTTTTATCCACGTAATCTTGAATCGGTCCTGCAGAAAGGGTATTAGAGCCACGAGTGGTGATGTTCCGGATATGTATACTCCATTCACTGTGCCAGCTGGCGTGGTAGCAGTCGCTACCCTTCCCGTGGGTGAGTACCTGGTAGCTATTGTGGTTGAGGTTGGTTCTAGTATACCACGTCACAGATTCAATATTATACAATCAGTTTTGCGATTAGTGAAACCAATATTGTCGCCTGCCGAGCGTGCACGATCGCGAACTGCAGTTAACGGCGTCTTTCAGAGGAAACTTGGCTACTTGATACAGGAATGCTGTTACGGGCCAATCGAGCCTTTTCGACGACCCGTAAACAGGTGGATGGAAAAAGGCCTACAGCTTAGCTCACAGGAGTAGGGGGAGTTCGTGAAAATCGCTTATGGGAGAAAATCTTTGGTTGTGTACTGGGCGAGTCAAAATAAGTGGGCGCCACCTTCCAAATCCAGCTGATTGTAGGTCCTCGTGGAAGGCCGAGAAGCCAACAGCTTACGGGAACGGAACTTACCGTGATTGTGTCTCCTCCTATATATTTAAACTTGAAAAATTCTTACACCAACAAGTACAAAAGACACAATAAGAGACAGTAAACTTTAAAACACATATAATGAAATGGTTAAAATATGACAATACAATAAAATGGCAAGTTATAACGCAAAAAGTTTGAATTACAGAATTTTAATTCTTGAACGTTCAGAGAAAGGACTCGCCGCCACTGGTGCAACGGGATTTACGTTCTGCATTCAGCTACGAAACACCAGTGACGCTGAAGTTCACAAAAATAGAATATAATCTGGTAGTTTTATTATAAAACGACTTAACAACACATATGGCGACTGAAGGTCATTTTTTCTTGTAATTACATGAAGTTAAATTTGAAGTCTGCAAGTTGACACGAGCAAAAAAAAGGTTTCTTTATCACAACACAAAACTGGAAGTTTTTACCTTGAAGTTCGGAGAAGGCAGGGACAACTCCGGCGATTTCCGGTTGCAGGGTCAAAAAAAAAGGAAGACAACGTCCTTCTGGGCAGCGTTGAAACGAGAGACGGGACTCCTTGATGGTAAAACAAAATAGCCGCAGAGCGACGGGAGCTGGGCTTCGAAAATAACCCGCCTAACGGCGACCGGCCGATGCACACGGAATTACCTTTCCTGGGGATGAATCCAGTGCTTCCTATTAAATCCGGCAGTAGCCGATGGTCTGTTAAATACCCCTTGGTACAACAGCGAGACGGAACACATATAACAGATACCCCTCGAAAAAAAAACCCAAAAGCCGCCCCTGCAGCACTTAACGTAATTACGGTTCCCGATTGATGGAGTTTTCGGACAACCGGAGCCAACAAAGATCGAAAATTGACTGACTTAAAAACGCACCGGGAATCTCCACTCTCCCCTCAACATTGCGCCATATTACGAAACTTCATGAAATGTTACGCAAAAGTTCTAGAAGGAATTTTTTAACACGTGCGACTGTCGAGATCAACACTTACGAGAATTTGGTCGGCAGAAAATCAGCCCACAATAGAAACTTTCAAGGTTTAAGGGAACCGGCCTTCCATAACTCAATTTTTAAGACAAACAAAATAGCGAAATTGTGACCAACATTCAAACGGCCATTAAAACAGAATTTCGATTACTATGAAGCGGCAATTAAATTATGAAATTAATCCCGATACAGCGGCAAATTTGAAAATAACATAACAATGCCTATGATACTATTCTGCATAAACACATATGTACATACAAAGTGATTTTTTAAAAAGTCAATTGCAGCAAGCCTAGAAAAAAAGCTATTCCGTCTGCAGTCAGCTGTAATGAGCTTTGAATGACATTTACCTGTATGTCAAACTGTGTGACAGTTCAGGTAGTTAAAAATTTTGGCCCAACAAAATGTGAAAATGAACAAGTATTTAGTTGCAACTGATTTGTAATTTATTAAGGTAAGTAAATTACAGGTTTATTTAATTATTGGCAGCTATGCTGTTACAATTTTCATATTGTCAGATTCTAAAGCTTAATATAGACGGGACAATCCCTAGGCTACTGCAATTGACTTTTTAAAAAATCACTTTGTATGTTCCGCTTTGAGAATATGCTGGAGTAAGGCTGTAGTAAATATTTTCAAAGAAGGTAGTAGACCTCTTACTATTACGTTTCCTTCTAAGAAGTAAAATACCCTTACGGCAGTCGCCTTGAGCACGTTCGTCAGGTGACAGCAATAAAAGGAATTAATTGAAATATGATAGCCGATAATTTGCCGTCAAAGCAGAAGCCTGCAAATATTTCAATATTTTGCTCATGTTAGTAAAGCGTCTTCATACTTCGTCATAATTTTATGTTATGCTACTCAATTTCATGTAAGCTTTGCTAATAAGGAAATTCTAAATAGAGTAAAGGTAAATTAGGAACGTTCGGCTGAGTGACGGCTTGTGCGGTCATAAAGACAGTTTTGAGAAATACTATAAATTGATGTATTGGACTACTGGTAAAATCGACCGCGGTAAAGCTTTTATACGAAACATTACGCGGGCAACAGGAAATCTTCTAGAAGGCCGCGGGTTGCCGACCCCTGCTTGAGAACATTATCGAAAACGATCGCCTTCGCAGCGAAAACCGTTAAAACGTTGGGCTTGATAGAAGGCGGCGCTCAAAATTCAGCGGCCCATTTTGATACCGGTGGCACATGTCTCAGAACCATCTGCGAAAACCGCCTTCCGATATCTTCTGAGTTGAAAATGCGTGCTCGATTTTGGCGTTTTTTTTTAATTGAAACTTAACCGCAGAAAAACGTTTCGAATGACATAATCTTCTTCTTTCTTTTTCTCCCCCGTTTTCTTTGCTTTCGCCCAGTCCCCACCACCCTTTCCTATATCCTTTTCCCTTTCCACCCCGTTTTTTTGCCCAACTTAACAAATCACTATATAAATGATAACCCGCATTGTTCCTTTATATAAAGTATTCGTAAAAAAACACAAACAAAGTATTCTATGTGAACGTTTTTATAGCAAGGAGAATTCCCTGGCCTTATCCCGCTCATAAACAATTATCTAAGTGGCATGGATGTAGATGCAGATACCCACTGTACAATTCAGCAGTACCTCAAGTTCATTCAACATCGAGCATCTGGAGAAATACTTACAACAGCCTCCTGGTTGCGTAAGTTTGTGACTTCTCATCCTGAGTACAAGTAAGTGTTTAGAAAAATCTATTTTGGTTACAGTGTAATAAATTTACTTAAGAACCCATAAAATATACTGTTAATGTATTAGTACATAAACTGTTCACATACAGCAGTAAATTATAAGCAGAGAGTAATATCAACCTTTCAATTGTTTCAAGGCAAGACTCAAAAGTCTCGGAGACGATCAACTATGATCTTCTCAGCATGATACATCGTATACAAAAAGGAGAAGTTGCCTGTCCGGAATTACTGGGGCATTCAGTCACCTCAAAAACAAAAGATAGCATACCATCAGCATTATACAAGGATGCTTGTCCATAGTGTGTTCTGGACTTAGCTAAAATAGTGTTGTTGTAGGTATGTAGGATATAAAAGTTATATACAGTAAGCACTGTTGCACTAATTTTAATTGTTGTTTTTAATAGTTTTTAGTGTTGGTTATGTGCAATTTTCAAAAATTTGAATGTAATCCCATAAGTTATTTTTACTAGAAATATCATAAACGAAAATAATTATTGTATTCCTTTTTGTCATTTTATGGTTAAGAATATTTTAAAAATATTTGTTAAATATTATTGTATGTGATCAATCTACCATTTACAACTCATAGTGAAAACCATATATTTGAAATCAGTATTCAATGTAAACTTAGACTACTTAATATACGAGTACTTATAATGAAAATCATGCAGATAATGGCATTTAGTTATTTTTTAATGTAGATTTTTTTCTATAACTATGTAGTGATGAACTTGTTCTTACTGAGGGTGCTATATTTCATAAAGTATAAAGTTAAATAGTGAAATATATTAAAACAACTAGTTTTTGTACAAATAGGAAATCTTATGTACCGTTTAGTTTCTCTGCAATAAGTTGCAAAAATATACAGGGTGTCCCAAGGTACTGTAGTTGATAATTTGAATATGAAAAATAAACCATTCATAGAAAATATTCATTTCTTGTCGTATTAGTATTAGAGGGCAAGCAGTTGTTGCATTCTTTGTTCAATTCTAGTTTACATATAATAAGAGGATAAAGAAAAGCACAAAACCTATGCATTTTCAACTTTTACAAGCAATTTTGCATGAACAATAAAATAATTGCAATATTTTTGGTTTCTTCCTAACTCTATGTAATATTTTAGGACAACCTGTATAACAATATAAAAGTAGATTTATACTGCATTGGCAAATTACAATTTAGTACTAAAGCTTGTATTGTGTCGTTGAATTTTATGATTTAATTTTAGGTTAGCAGTAATTTTTGTACTAATCTACCTGCTTTTTTTAAGTTTTGTGAAGTGGGTTCACATTTTAATGCATCATTTTGTCCTTCACTTTTGGACACTTTGAGATTGGACACATGAAAATAAATTTTTTCAATTGCGTGTTCTTTTTTTAATTTTTATTTTGGTACTAAATTAAAAAACTTCACAGAAAGATACGACACAAATTGTGGGTTCTGTAATAAGTAAGAGTTCAAAGTGCCAATCTATACCGGCAGCATTTAACATGTTACTTTGTTGAGCATAACCAGAAAAAGGGTACCCAGCTATGGAATACAAAAGGATCTAATCTTTATTCATACAAGTGAAAAGATTATTTTAATTTGACGACTCTGTTCAATTTAATGTTCTTTATGATCTCTTTTTGTAACATAAGTCGTCTTCCTGATTTACTATGGTTTATCAAGGCAGCTTCCCCTCATCGCAGTTACTTCTTCATATTTCTTGCAAGCATTCAACAATATGACCTTCAAACCGTGTTATTTTTTAATTTTGAAGATACGACTATCGCAATGTTTATATATTCATTTAATATACATAACAACACTAAAGATAATTTTGAAATTTATAAATTAAGTTTTCTTTAGTTTCAATGTATCTAATTTTGTTTCAAACAATACTGTAACGCCTCGGTCCCTCCATATGATGTACGTTATATTGTGTGTCTTAATAATTTTTATGTAGTAACAGGTTCGAAAGCTGAACTTGATAAATAAAATGCTGTAGAGATTTAAAACATTTATTGTGTAAAATATACCTCAAGACTAAACTGCGGCTGCAGGCCGGCTTGTCATTCTTTACCCTTGGTATTCACCTTTATAGACTAGAGAAACTGCAATATACCTTGTAAATTAGCTGGTAGGATAAAGGGAAATCCCCCCGCCCTTGACTATTGCTCTTAACACACCACAAGATGACGTGGTGGAAACAGAAAGGAACGTAAACTGGAGGATAATCCTAGACGGGCGCCGGTCAAGCCAGAGCGTGCTACCGGAAAGGGCGAGAGAATATAACGTCGAGCGAAAATCCCACAGGGGCACCGGTTAAACCAGAGTGCTCTACTGGAGGCGGCGAAAGGTTGTAACGTCGAGGGAAAATCCCACAGGGGCGCCGGTCAAGTCAGAGCGCTCTACTGAAGACGGAGAAAATATAACGTCGAGGGAAAACCCCACAGGGGCACCGGTTAAGCCAGAGTGCTCTACTGGAGGCGGCGAAAGGTTGTAACGTCGAGGGAAAATCCCACAGGGGCGCCGGTCAGGCCAGAGCGCTCTACTGAAGGCGGCGAAAAAATATAACTGCGAGGGAAAATCCCACATGGCGCTGGACAAGCCAGAGTGAAGACGGAGAAAGAATATAACCTCGAGGGAAAATCCCACAGGGACACCGGTTAAACCAGAGTGCTCTACTGGAGGCGGCGAAAGGTTGTAACGTCGAGGGAAAATCCCACAGGGGCGCCGGTCAGGCCAGAGCGCTCTACTGCAGACGGAGAAAATATAACGTCGAGGGAAAATCCCACAGAGGCGCCGGTCAAGCCAGAGCGCTCTACTGAAGACGGAGAAAATATAACGTCGAGGGAAAACCCCACAGGGGCACCGGTTAAGCCAGAGTGCTCTACTGGAGGCGGCGAAAGGTTGTAACGTCGAGGGAAAATACCACAGGGGCGCCGGTCAGGCCAGAGCGCTCTACTGAAGGCGGCGAAAAAATATAACTGCGAGGGAAAATCCCACATGGCGCTGGACAAGCCAGAGTGAAGACGGAGAAAGAATATAACCTCGAGGGAAAATCCCACAGGGACACCGGTTAAACCAGAGTGCTCTACTGGAGGCGGCGAAAGGTTGTAACGTCGAGGGAAAATCCCACAGGGGCGCCGGTCAGGCCAGAGCGCTCTACTGCAGACGGAGAAAATATAACGTCGAGGGAAAATCCCACAGAGGCGCCGGTCAAGCCAGAGCGCTCTACTGAAGACGGAGAAAATATAACGTCGAGGGAAAACCCCACAGGGGCACCGGTTAAGCCAGAGTGCTCTACTGGAGGCGGCGAAAGGTTGTAACGTCGAGGGAAAATACCACAGGGGCGCCGGTCAGGCCAGAGCGCTCTACTGAAGGCGGCGAAAAAATATAACTGCGAGGGAAAATCCCACATGGCGCTGGACAAGCCAGAGTGAAGACGGAGAAAGAATATAACCTCGAGGGAAAATCCCACAGGGACACCGGTTAAACCAGAGTGCTCTACTGGAGGCGGCGAAAGGTTGTAACGTCGAGGGAAAATCCCACAGGGGCGCCGGTCAGGCCAGAGCGCTCTACTGCAGACGGAGAAAATATAACGTCGAGGGAAAATCCCACAGGGGCGCCGGTCAAGCCAGAGCGCTCTACTGAAGACGGAGAAAATATAACGTCTAGGGAAAATCCCACAGGGGCACCGGTTAAGCCAGAGTGCTCTACTGGAGGCGGCGAAAGGTTGTAACGTCGAGGGAAAATCCCACAGGGGCGCCGGTCAGGCCAGAGCGCTCTACTGAAGGCGGCGAAAAAATATAACTGCGAGGGAAAATCCCACAGAGGCGCCGGACAAGCCAGAGTGAAGACGGAGAAAGAATATAACCTCGAGGGAAAATCCCACAGGGGCACCGGTTAAGCCAGAGTGCTCTACTGGAGGCGGCGAAAGGTTGTAACGTCGAAGGAAAATCCTACAGGGGCGCCGGTCAACCCAAAGCTGTACTAAAGGCGGCGAAAGAATATAACGTCGAGGGAAAATCCAGCAGGGGCGCCAGTAGTATAAGTGTAAGTTTTAACGCTGATTTTTTTGTTTAATTTTTTTAAACAAATGACATCGTTTTCAAAGTCCTGGTTTTCAAAACACTCATTTTTTAAACAAAAACCCCTAAAAATACAAAAAATTTTTTAGCGCAGATTTTTTAAAAACGCGTTTTTAGAGGAACATGGCTCGATTTTCAAGTTTTTTTTCGTTGAAGTTTATAAAAACTAACAAAAATTAGGATTTTCACCATGATTTTCAAGCGGTGAAGTTTTTTTGCAACAGTAAAAACACAAGAGCTTTTTTTTTATTGGATAAATTTCTTTTTGTAACGAAATAATTTTGCAAATCAGTAATTTTACGAGAAAAACTGACACAAACTGTCAGTTTTTCGAGCAAAATTACTGATGGAAAAATTATTTCGTTACAAAAAGAAATTTATCCATAAAAGAAAAGCTCAAGTGTTTTTTGGCAAGATAAATTAACGACCGAATATATGAATGAACAACAACAATAATTATCTTTATTGATGCAATTAAATTATTTGAATGAACAGTTATTAAATACACAATTGTTATAAATTGTTTGGTTTGGTGTACTGATTTCAAAATTTTCTTCTCTGGTATTCACACATGTGGAATATTCATTTTGATCTTTCTTATTCGAGGCTCGTAAGGAACTAATAAGATTTTCGTGATGTTCAGGGTCAATTTGGAGGTAGGGTTTAATAGAAGATGATGATGAGTGTCCCGTTATCTTTATAAGTTGTTGGTCACTTACTCCTGCTTTGGCTAACTGGGAAACTGTACTAGCACGGTTTGAATGATTGGTAATTTTATTATTTGTGATGTCGAGTCAAATTTTAGTTGCAGAATTTTGGTCCAAGTAGAAATCGTATTAATACCCAGTGGAACATTTTTGTACCAACCTTTAGAATTTCTATTTTTCCAAACGGGATTTGGAGTTAAAAAAAGTCGTTCAGATGTTATGTTTTCATTTCTTTTTTGTAACAGTAATTTTAACAATGCAACGGGACAAATACCTTCATCCATTTTATTTTTTGTTATCCATTTGCTGTATGCTAATTTTTTCAACCCACCTTGTGCCATCTTTGAAAATATTGAATTGTATTCAAATCTCCCTGTTGGAGTTCCATCTTGATTTTTTTGTTCTTTAAAATGGTAAATTTTACAGTTTACAGCTTCTCCTCCCCTCCAAGCTAATTCATAAAGAAGCTATATGAAAGAATCTTTTTTGTAATCCCTCTGGTTCGTCTATATTCCACAATTTTGCCATTTTTAGTATATCTTTCTTGTTCAATGCTACAGAACATACTTTCCTTTTCTCTGGAATAGCTTGTAATTCTTTCCATTTACTATCTCTCGCATCACGAGCTTCTTTAAAAGTTATGTCGGCAAAAGGATCAAATTTAATATTGTACTCACTGAAATATTTTTCTTGAATCATCTTCGCAGTTGAATTCCAAATTGATTTAACTGCATATTCTTTATAATCTTCTCCATTCCTCTTTTTCATATTATAGGCCCAATCCTTTAATATATCTGCCACTTCTTGTAACGGAGTTATTTCCGACAGTTCGTAATTTCGGACTTGACAAAACTCCATAAATTGTCTCCATATTGACGCTTTAGTGTTTTTTTGTGGATTGCGGAATTGATTTTTCTATATTTTTTGTTATTTGTTGAGTCGAAACTTCACGAAAACGACTCATGTTGTATGTTTCAGTATCAAGTATCAACAATACTTAATAATTATAACTGATAGGGCAGACATTAAAGTGACGTAAGCGTACTAGATGTAGTTTGGTTATGAGGAACAGGCGTTTTCATCGGTGATAAAAACGGATGCACCTTTTTTTATCGCTGTCAAAATGACAAAACTGTCATCATTAAATGACACATTTTATATAGGAGTTAATTTATCACCTCAAAAACCCTTGAAAATCGACCCACTTTTATAACGCAGATTTTTCAAAAACGCACTTTTAAAAGGAAAAAGGCCCGATTTTGAATTTTATCCGTTGAAGTTTTCGAAATTCCTGAGACCATTTTTACTAGAAATGAACACCCCTCTTTCCATTTTTTGTTTAATTTTTATAGGTAAATACTCTTGTTTTCTACATCATTTTCACTCAGAAACATCATTTTCTGGTCTAGCTATTCAAGCAAAAATCAGGCTCATTTACCTAAAAATGAATAAATATCTGTGCTAGGTATTCTGCAGGGGTTCCACGTGGAACCGTTGGAAATCAGACCCATTTGTCTAAAAAAAACGCCATTCAAAAATCTTAGATAGCTATTCAAGCATGAAAATCGGACCCTTTATTCCTAAAAATTTAATGTTTTTAAAAATCTGGGTTAGAAAAAAAAGACTTGAAAATCGGGGTAAAAAGCCCTATTCGACGCATTTTTTTGGAATGTTTTTAAAAATAGAGGTTTTTGTTGAAAAAAGCATTAAAAAAATAGGAAATAAGACTATGAAAATGAGGTAAAAAAAATCTGGGTTAGAACATGGCATACATAGAACTACAAACAATTTTAATTCATACACAGGACGTAGTTTTATGTTTTATGATAATTATTATTAGTCATAGACAATTATGGGTCAGGTATACCTGTAGCTTTTTGTTTTTCGAATATGGCAGATATTCAACTTTCTAAATTATTTTTTCAATGTATAAAAGATAGAATAGGTATTATATCTACAAAGGTATTCATGTCGGATGATGCTCCATCATTTTATGATGCCTGGTTGTGTGTTATGGGACCGGCTAGTAATCAACTATTGTGTACCTGGCACATTCAAAGGAGCTGGTTTCGGAATATGTGCAAAATAGGTGGTTCCAATGCCAAAGATAAACGTTCCTTAGTTTTTAAGACGCTGAAGGTCTTGCAGACTGAAGTTGATCAAGATAATTTTTATTCTGAAATAAACAAATTTATAATTAATTTAAATAATGATCCTGATACAAGCAGTTTTGCAGAATATTTTGTAAAAACATATACCACCAGAGTTGAAAAATGGGCTTATTGTCACAGGCGGTATTTAGGTATCAATATAAACATGTATGTAGAAGCATTGCATAAAAAAGTTAAATATACATATTTAGAAGGAAAGCAGTATAAGAGATTGGATAAAACCATTAATGCTCTGCTAAATCTGGTTAGGGATGTAAGTTATGAGGCTGTTATTAAAGCATCCAAAAATAAATGAAGCTCTAAAATAATACAAATCAGAAAAAGACATAGAAGTTTGGACATGGACTGTTCCAGAATTGATAACTTTAATGGTGAAAACAAATGGATGGTGTTATCTTCCAAAAACACACAAAGTAAATATTTAGTTGAAAAAATGGCATGTAACTGCAGCTGCAATATGAAGTGTTTTTTATGTAACATATGTACCTATACATGATTTCAAATGTAAGTGCATTGACAACATAATAGCTTTAATATACGTAAGCATATTCACTTAATAGCTATACAATATTATGCTGTAGTTGATGCTAATGACTTTGTTGATTCTAATGCTTTGCAAGCCCAAAATGAATTTTTTGTGTCAGATTCGAATTTAATAATTAATAATAGAGTTGTTCAAGAAAATCCTGAAATTAAGTCCAAGTACGAATTAATTTTGGGTTTAAATACCAGAATGCATTTAAATACAGATAGAAAAAATGATGTCATAAAATACGTTGACAAAGCAATAACAATAATGAATGAAGGGCAAGTGCAATTGTTCCCCAACAATATTAACATTAATAAAAATGTAGAAAAACAAACGAGATTTTTTTTAATAAAAAAAGAAGCCGGTTATTATATCCAATCTTCCATCTGAACTAGAATCACAAGTAATCAGAGATTCCTTTGCTAGCATGAAATCTGATGTCCTAAATATACATACTGGCTTTGATCATTCTTATCTTTAATTATAATCGTATTGTCATACAATTCTTTATTTTAAAATTCAATTTTTAATTACTACAAATAATTATTATGGATTATGTAATATTAATAGTTATTTATTATACGAGCGGATTAAATGAATGTTTAATGAGCGATATGTTTAACCGCGCAAGCGGCGCAGCCGCGAGAGCGTTAATATCGCAAGTTAAACATTCATTTAATCCGCGAATGTAATACAACGTTTTATTCAATTTTGCCTGATATAATAAGTCCAATTCTGAAGAGAAAATTTTAAGGAA
>JABXWE010023524.1:0-15646 GCA_014611495.1 Limonius californicus | reverse complement strand
TACTACTACTACTTTTCTTATTGTTAAACAATAATACAAACTCCCTAGGGAGAAAATATGTCACATTATCTCCCTAGGGAATAATACTTAACTTCTGCCCCTCTTTTGTTTTAGGAGAAACTAACTTCTCCTCCCATCGGCGTAAAAAAAATATTTTGGTGTATGAATTGTGTTCACTGCTATTCCGTGATTATCTTGCCTCATTATAATGTGTTTTCATGAAGTTTTAAAGTAGAGTATATCAAAATGTCACGTACATTGAAATCGCAGTCGGCCAAGTGGATAACAGTATGCTGCATTATTAAGACGTAGCACCTTCATCCAGATCAAACGCTCTCAAAATACATCTGTCAATATTCTTTATACTTTGTATGTACTTTACAGTCAAATATCTCAGATTTTAGGAATTGGCACATAACACCTTCATTCACTTGCCTTTTTAACTGTGAATGGATACTTTGTAGACAAAAATCTTTAAGAGAGGGAAGAAGATATCGAAACAGTGACTAGCTCTGAAGTACCACGGACATAAGAGTGAAGATACAACCAAACAGGGGAAATAAGTGCATATGTCTAAGAGAAGCAGCTTTTGGAAATATAAAACACATATTTAAAAGTTAAATTTCAATACCTTACAATACAAAAGGGTTCGATCGGTATATGCTACTACTTATCACTTATAAAGCAAAGTCTCATGCAGCACATCATGCTAAAAATATCTTTAAAAGTCATGAAAGCAAGCAACTGGAAAAGAAATCGAAGAAACAAAAAATGTAACTATTATCGAACAATCGATAGTTGAAACGAATATTAAATTCGAAAACATGTGTGAACGGAAGAAGTCAAGAAAGGCTGCTGGCTAGGTGGAGTGATGACGTAAAACGGGTTATAATGAACTGGCAAAAAGACGTACAAGAACGAAAGGGAAAAAATAACTAGGAGACATCCATTTCTTGCCGCGGAAGCAAAACGGCTGAACTGGGTGCAATATGTATAGAAAAAAAGCAATGTTTACAGTTAATCTGATAATATGACTTTTGATAAACAAGATAGTAATTTTTAACGAGTCATATCGCTTTACTCTTTTCCAATAGAAGGCCATTTTCCGATTTTGCTTAGATGAAAAATTTTATTAACCTCGACCGGGTTCGAACCCGCGACCTTTGACTCTATAAGCAAGTGCTCTAACTACTATACCACCAATGACTGCTAAACAAGTTATAACTTTGGCTCACATTTTTATGAGTAACTGCTTCTTCAAAGATAATGCGTTACAGCATTTTATGAATATCTACTAACTACTCCCATTATCTCAAATTTACCAATAGTAGCACAATTTTAAAGAATATGGACTAATCTAAATATAAAAGCGACTGTACTGAAATATCATTATGAATCACCTTGCAATGAAATATAAGGATTGTATATGAACAATACTAGAAATCCTACATTAGCAAATGGAAACGACAATTTAATATCTGCCTTTGGAAGCTCTGGCATTTCTGAGAAGGGTAGTTATGTTGAAGGTTCTGTAGACTATTCTGAAAAGGATTATATTTTATTTAAAGCTTGAGATATGAATCTTTGACGATCAAGATCGGTAGAGGGCTTGATAATTATACACTTATTAAAAACGAACCCTGCATTTATTAAATGTGGATAATTTAAATACATCGGTTTTTTACAAAGGGAAGACTAAATTTTTGAATGTGTGCTACAGTGTTATAAGCAATACATATCAGAGCTATAGAGTCAGTGGTTGTGGTTTTGCAATAAACTGAAAGAAGAACAACACCGCTCAAAGTCTATATATACTTAACCTCCCAAAGTGATTCAATTTACATTGCTGTACTGATTAAAAATCCCTTTTGCAGCAACAAAAATAATTATTTTATCCCAAACGTCAAATGAAATATTCAAATAAAGATAATTTAAAAAACGGAAGGAATGATATTTCTTAAAGTGTTTGCACATCATCGAAATTGGAATGACTACTAAAGGAGTAGATGTTTAGTTACTAATGAGGCAAAAGTTAACTTAACAACTCAGGTGGGCGAATTTGGTTTTAGCAAAAACAAATCATGAATAAAATCTGGCTCCTCGAATGACCTTTGTGGACAATACTTTAATTATCGCAAGAAATAATTTAATGTAGATGTACCAAGCTTGTTGTTTTGATTAGAGAAACGATTAATGTTGCCATAGCCAGATGTAGGAAGCCAGACCTATTGTAGCTATTGTGATGCCATTTAGGCAAGATTTTATTTAAGGTGATGATAATGCTCATTCTAATCGGGAAGTTGTCGTTAAGAATAATAAATACTTATTTACCAGATTATAATCTGAAGAGTACATGGATGGGATAGACTGTGATGTTAGTTCTTAAGGCGATTAAATTATACACGCGGGTTAAATCAAATCGCAGTTGCTGTAAGGGAAGAATAGTTTCTCAAGACTGAATTAATAATCTTATATTAAGTATGATGGGAAGATATTCATAAATTTTGGGTGTATGACGAGGATCTATATGTCATTTGGGAAAATAAAATACTGACCTTTGCACAAAGTAATTTCAAGTCTTAAAAATTTTTTATTCATATGAATAACAGTATACCAGATTTTATCTAATACCTATTCAGCAATAAGTAAATAATAATCGCAGGATATTATATAAACAAATTTCGCTAATTATTTTGATTGGACTACTTCAACTGACTACTATTGTTAACAAACATATTAAATCAAAGATATATTTTTTGTATAATACAGCATGGTTGATTGTTGATTTGAAAGAGCGAGACCTAGGACGCGGTTTTCCAAACATCTCTAAAATATTACTCAACTTTACAAACACGTAATAAACAATAATAATTAATATCATATAACTGTAAGTAAGTTTTTAAGTATTACCAAATTATAATTGTACACTTGTACTTACACATTACCAAGGACTGACTTGTTACCTTCTTTGGCAAATTAAATAGATTTAAGTTATCTCTATAATTCATACAAATATGGTATTGCTTAGATCACAAAATTAACCTATAGTAGACGGTATTCACATATTCCCGGGGTGATCATCTATATTTTATTTGGGCAGTAGGTATACATATCATGAGGATGAATCAAAGCTGCTGTATTATTACAATTTAAGCTACCTCCAAAGCGTACATAACTATTTCGATTTAAAGCCGGCATTTGATGTGTGATCATTTCATTTCAATTACAGGCAATTTTACCGAAGTGCAGCCTCCCTCAATTGTAATCATAGACTTGCATACCGATCTTGTAATCAGAAGATACCCTCTTAATCCGAGTGATGTGCGACCCGATTCTACATTAGCCAGTGTGGTTGTCGATGTAACGTCATCCACTTGCAACAACGCATTTGCTTATATACCAGATTTATCCGGTTATGGACTTGTAGTGTACAGCTTCCAGGACAACAATTCATGGAGAGTTCAGCACAATTATTTCTACTTAGAATCATTAGCTGGGGAATTTAACGTAGGGGGTATACATTTCCAGTGGAATGATGGCGTATTTAGTGTGGCCTTATCTGACATCAACAACGATGGATATAGAACTGTCTATTTCCATTCTATGGCTGGTACGCACATATATAGCGTGTCTACAAGAATTTTGAGGGATCCTGAACTGGCTACAAGGTCTTACCACCAAAACGATTTTAAGGTACTCCTTATATAAAGTATTCTATGTAGTGTATACGTTGTGACGAGAATATGTATGATATTTAATATTAAAACTGTGTTTACAAAATAGTTTGTATGTCACCATAAAACACATAAATTCGGAGCCCGTAAGTCCTTGATACACAGAGCTCTAACAGTTCTTCTAAATAATAATGATTATACCAAGGAGATTTCGAATATTAAATAAATTGCACACAACAATGGATACAACACAAAACTTATAGACAAAGGATGCAAAAGATAGAACTTAGAATTTGTTAAACTCAGATATTTACAAATTAAACTGTTCACAGTGTAATTCAGAATACATAGGTCAGACAATTAGAAATGTTGATACTAGATACAAGGAACACGTACTGTCATACAAATAAAAACCCTCAAAAAAATCTAACTACGCTAAACACTTATCAGAACACAATCATGCATTGACGTCTAATAATATAATAACATTTTTACACTTCTGTGATGATAAACGTTAGGGATATAGTAATTTTAGAATATCCGCTGGCATGTTATCTGGACTGACCGCTTTTTCTGTTTTTGTTCTTCCTAACGCCTTTATTACTTCGTTCCTTTGTATTTTTGGGTGCGAGTCAGTTTCTTTTATATCTGTATTGTTTGGTCTATCGTCATCGAACAGTTTTTGGACTAACTACCTCGAACAGGGTTAAAGTGGCAGCAGGGTGCGGAACTGCCTTCGGGTCTCCCCGCGACATTTCCCATACCCAATTTATTTATTTAGTTCCGTGAGAATATGAAATCTTTCACACACCAAATTGTTTTTTCATCTTTGATAATAATAAGTTTTGTTTCCCGTAATGTATAATACAAAAAACACTACTCGGAAACTGTATGATCAACTCTAGGACGGCTTTGTAAAGATTATATTTGTTGATACCACAACAATCATACGGTTCGCCTAAAAATCCTTATTTTGAGCTCTTTTTGAGAATTTATTATTTACTGTAAACGTTGCGAAAGTCTGTCATTAATTCAATGTTATTGTTCTAGGTTGTAGCTGATAGAGGCCCGGGATCTCAAACTTCAGCCTCAGATCTTCATAAAGCTTCTGGGATTCTGTTTTTAGCTCTCGTAAATCAAAATGCTCTTGGATGTTGGAACATTCATAAAGATACAAAGCCTCGAAATTTTGATGTTGTTTATAAAAGTGATGAAAAGTTTATTTATCCATCGGATGTTAAAGTATCCAACGACCAAGTGATTGTAATGAGTAATACTATGCCAGTCTTTTTATACAGTCAGCTAAATTACGACCAAATTAATTTTCGAGTGTGGATGTCAAATGTAAATGATGCAGTAGCCGATACAGCTTGTGCAAATCGTAAGCGACCTTCTGGTAAAGGAGGGTACTAAATCAAAATAAAGCAATATACGGAATTAGCAATAACGCTTTTTATGTAAAATATTTTTGTCTCAATAAAGTGAATATTTTTAAAGCACTATTGTATATGTATTATATACAAAGAACCGTTTAATACAGTAAGTGTATTCATTGCACAATCAGTTTAATTTACTTTAATTCTCGCAAACTGAATACTTTAGGAATAAATCAGAACTTCGTACGTCAATCAATACCAGCTTCTTTTATAAACATTTCTTTCTTTGAGTGTAAATTTTAAGTTGCATAAAATTCTAATTTATGTTGTTCTATAGGCTAGTCTCTAGAGTAACATTTTTGTCGGATTCATTAAAACAAGACACAAATCTAGTCAAAAAAGAAAAGAATCGCAATAATCTTGTCATATAAGATATACATATAGGAAATATCTTGCAATATTTTGTTTTTCCTGTAAATTCAACACAGTATTTACGTTTGCTTAAATTATAATAATATGTTTTATGTTTTACTTATACCATCCGCTAAATTCAAAATAGCTGCAAGAAGACAAACGATTATGGATATTTTGTCATAACTTCTGTATCAGTAAACAAAGAGACCTAATGTAAAACTTAAAATGTCTTCTCGTTAGTTTTCTTGCTTTCCACTTAGCAGACGTAATCTTAATTCCGATATAATTAAAAGCTAAATGAAAACGAGATTTTAAATAAAATTTAGTAAAAGTAAACAGATGTAATATTATATTATAAAAGTAACTACACTAAAATAGAATGAGCAAACTTTCTTGCGGGACGCAGCTAATTTTGCCATTCTGAATCTAATTTCCCAAGCCCACCTTGTGTGTACATCTGAGTTTGTATTAAATTAATATAATAATAACAAGCCAGCAGCATCTGTGAGAGCTTTATTTACCATAAATGAGGAACTGCATATAGTTAAATAATTATTTCCTCTAATTGTATCGTTTATTTAATTTCGATCGCCATAGACGGACTGCAAATGATATATTCCTTGATTAATGAGATTAATTAATTTCCCTAAACCGCACTAATTGTATATAATCTTCGGTTTCTTACTGCAATTGGCGTGATACGAGCTATTTGAATTGTTTTTAAAGCGCTGTTGTTGAACATATTTCCCTATTAATTAAGGAGGCTCCGCAAATAACTACCGCATTAATTGAAAATCGTTTTAACTAAGACCAAATTACTTGAAGGATAGCTGTAGTACATTTTTATTTACCCTCTGACAAAATAATTAACGATTAATCGTTTTTCAGTTATCTGAATACCGTTAAAGCAGTCATCATATGCATATACTTATTCCAATTACAAATATGTAATATGTATAATATACTGGGTGTCCGCAACCAGATTATATACAAAGTATATGATGATACACTCGGATACCTTGAGATATATGAAGTCGGTTAAATTATGGAAAAGTTGCGCACATATGCCCCTTACGAAAATGCATTGATCTAAGATATCTGCAAGAACTTCTGAAATATTTCGAAAAAAACTGAAATATGTCTTTGGAAACATCAACTGTATTTTCGTCTTTTCTTCTCCCTCACGCTTTTCAGAATTCTGTCCATTACTACTATCATAGGCAAATAAGCAGTTTTTATTTGCCTATGCTACTATGAAGAGTAGTGGGCTTAGGCCCCCTTGTTTGATTCCTGTTTTTAGTTGGAGGTTTCCCGATCTATTCCCATTAATCTGTACTTTTGCTTTAGCGTTTGCATATACTGAGTTGACAGTTTAAATTAATTTTCACGGGGTGTGTAGTTTTTCGAGGCACTCGCTTGCAGATCTATGAAGACTATAATCATTTCCTCTCCCGTTTCCATTTTCTTTTCTATTAAAATCCTTAGTATGAATATGTTATCGTTTGTTTGTCTATTTTTCCTATATGCCGCCTGCTTTTCTTCCATTTTGCCTTCTATGTGTGCCCTTATTTTTCTCTCTATGATTGATGTGTGCGTTTTATAGATCACTGACGACATACATAATATTCTATAGTTTTCGCATTTTGTTTTCCCTCCTTTCTTATGTATCGGGATTATCAGATTTTTATCCCAGTCTTCCGGTATATTATTAGTTCTCTCTGCTTCTTTGAATATTTCCCATAGTCAGTCTATTCCTATTCGTTCCGAGATACCTGACCATCTCCGGTTCTGTATTGTCTTCTCCACATGGTTTGCCGATTTTGATTCTTAATATTGCTTCTTGTACATCCTCTCTGTTTATTCCGTCCATTACTATTTCTTCCTCACCCCTTTCCTCTTGTCCTTCCTTCTCTGTGTAACCACTTTCCTCTTCGTTTTCGTATTTCCCCACTAGGAACTCTCGCCATCTTTCGGCTATTTCTCCTGGCCTTGTTGGAAGTTTATTGTTCCTGTCTGTTATTCCGCTTAGGTCCCCTTTTCCTTTTCCTCTAAGGGCTTTAATTCTGTTCTAAAATGTTCTATTATTATTTTTAAATCCTTCATTTAGCTCTTCTCCAAATTCTTCCCAATCTTTCTGTTTAGCTAGCCTCACCGTTTCTTTCGCTTGTTTGTTTAGTCTTATGTATATTTCTCTGTCCTTCTTCTTTTTTGTTTTTTGGTATCTTTTCCACGCAATTTTCTTTTGTTTAACTGTATTTCTTACTTCGTCCGTCCACCATCTTGTTCTTTTGTTTCCCTTTTTGATCTTCCTAATTCCACATATCTTCTTTGCTGTTGTGTATAATGTTTTTTTAAATATTTTCCATCTTCCTTCTAGTGTTCTTGTTTCACTGTTTTCTTCGTACGATTTTAGTTTTATTTCTGTGGCTTGGGTGTATTTTTCTCTCCCTTCTGCCTATTTAACCTGCTTACTTTTATTCTGCTGAATTCCACTTGTTCCTCTTCTTCTTCTATGGGTTCGTGGATTTTTGCTATTACTAATCTATGTTCGTATTAAGTTCAGCTTGATTTTGTACTTTAATGTCCACAACGTCTTTCTCCATTTCTTGATTATATACTATATAATGTATCATGCTCCTAGCATTTCTTTCTTCCGCTACAAAAGTGAAACGGACCTCTATTGGTTGGTGGCAATATGTGTTTTCTGTTGATTTTTTTTCGTCGTATTTTCCCATTTTTCCGTTCCTTTATTTGTGGCATTTCCCACTCTTGAATTCCAGTCCCCCATAATCACTACTCTTTCTGCTTTATCCCTTGCTGCATCCAGAGTTTTTTGTAGCAAATCGTAAAACTCCCTCACTCGTTCCTTCTACTGGTGCGTACATTTGTATAAAGGTAATTTTTCCTGTTAGTTCTTGTGTCATTGAGATGATTCTCGGTGATATTGCCTCATGGTTTAATATTGTTTTGTTCAAGTCGTCCCAAATTATTATACCCACTCCTTCCTTTGCTCTATTTCCTGCCTTGACACCTGAGTAATATAATCTGTATTGGCTTCCCAATATTTTGTTTCCCTTTCCTATCATTTTTATTTCGCTCAGGCCCAGTAGTTTTATGTTAAATTCCTCCATCTCTTCTATTATTTCCATATCCTTCCCTGTCAAGGATGTTACGTTCCTTGTTGTTATTCGCCAGTTATTAATTATGTTTGTCCCAGCTAAATTGTCCTTCTCGTGTTCCTTTATCACAACATTTTTAATTTGTAGAGAATCTTGATTTCTTTTTTCCCATTGACTAATGAAGCCTATATCAATATTTATTTCTACATGGTGTTCCTCAGTCTTCAGGTGCTGATGTATCGTAGATCTTGTAAATAACTGGAATCAGGCCCTTCGGAAATACCGCTATTATTATATAAAATTCTGTCTGCGATTTCTAATTTATTTTTAATAATTGAATTAATCCAATAAAATGGATACGCCTTTCTTCTCTGTTACTAATCGTAAACGTACGTCGCATTTTATATTTCGAATCTGGTATTCTTGCTATTATTATAGCATTTTTATCTTCAACTTCTTCTGTTGATATCATTTACATAATTCATCTTTCCTACAGACACCAGAAATTCCCATTATCATAACGATCTGAAAAACAGGTTCATGTGGAGAACAAGGAAATTAGAACGATCATCGCTCAATTTATCTTCATTAATAAATATACATATATCATCCGGAGCTTCGATAAGGAATTTATCCATATCTTCTCTTGTAAATGTACAGGATTTATGGATTTATAACCATTGGTTTTTCGTTTCAAGAAAGCTTTTAGTTTGGAATATTTGGAGATATTTTGATTATCGTTGATAGATATTGTGCGAGTCGGTTGTAAATCTACTCAATATTTCGATGATATATATAATATAATATATATATATATATATAAACAACACAACAAATAGAGCTATGATTTTAATATTTACAATACCCCAAAAAAATGTATGACGAAAACGAACAACAAAAAACTATTATCAATATCGGCCCAAAAAAATGCTTGTTTGAATAATCTAAATTTGAATTTCGCAGACGACCACCAACTCGTATCACTTTATTTTGGTCCAAGAAAGGATTTAAACATAGCAGTTTGCTTGTATTACTTACATAATTTGTTGTTCTTGCGTAGCGCCTGTAGTTTATTATTAAATTCATAAGATTGCACCAATTTTATTACACATTTTCTTGCGCATGCAATTTCTTCTGCGGTTAAGGATCTTCCGTTAATTCTATTTACTTTAAGATCCAATAGATTATTTTTAAATCTTAAACAAAATCCTACAACTCGTAAGAGTTCCGTTACGCTGCTGTATTTGTTGAATAAGTAACATTTGGGTTGTGTGGTTACTAGATTGGACCCTTCGCTTTTCAGGAATGTCAGTGTAGTGAGTTCTTAAATTATACGTTGGCCATGTGATGTATTCGTCGTTTAACCAAACAGGTCCATTCCACCAAATGGTACATACTACTAATTCATTTGATGTTAGTTCTCTTGAAATAATATCGGTTGGATTGTCGACAGTATTTACATAATTCCAACTCATAGTTTTTGTTAATTGTTGGATTTTGGTAACCCTATTAGCGACAAATGCATTCCACGTTCTTGCAATAGCCCTTATCCATGTTAAAACGATAGCTGAATCAGTCCAGAGGTACGTGTTTGCTATTTGCAAGTAAAGATTCGATAACGTTTTAGCTATTAATCTGGATAATAATAATAATGCTCCATACAATTCGAGTTTTGGTAGTGATATATTTTTCAATGGAGCTACTCCCGAGTCCCGACTTTGCACAAAAAAGTTGTACTAGATGCTTGCCCTTATTATCAGTACTTCTTATACACATACAGGCCACATACGCTTCTTCGCTGTTCGCGTCACAAAATCCATATATTTCTATGGATTGCAAACCTACACCTCGAATAACCCTTTGTGGAATTCTTAAGTCTATTAAATTACTGTGTTGCGTTTCATATTACAACCAGCTTGTGCAAATATTTGACGGTAGTGATTCATTCCAATCTAATTTCAAGCTCCAAAGTTGTTGCATAATTATTTTTGCCTTAATTATTATTGGACCTACTATTCCTAATGGATCGAATAGTAGCACTATTCTCGATAAAATGTGCCTTTTTGTAACACGTTTGCATACTGGAAGACGTCATAATTAGAATAACATTGCAATCCTAAGGTTTTATTTGTTTCGGTTTCGTCCAAAGTGAATATGGATAGGTCAATTAACGAGTCAGGTAAATCGTTTAGTAGGTCTCGACAATTGGTTGCCCATTTTCTTAACGAAAATCCTCCAGCAAGAAGCGCCATTGTTTCATTTCTTATTTTTATCGCTTCGGCCTTTGTGTTTGCTCCAGTTTCGAGGTCGTGTACATAAAAGTCCCTTAGTACTAATATTGATCCAACTAAATAATTGTTTTCTTCTTCTACAGCTAATTGTTGTAACGACTTGATAGCCGAAACCGATGCAGGCGCGGTCCCGTATGTGACTGTAGTTAGTAAGTACTTACGAGGGTTGCCTTTTATATTTCGGGATTGGGCAACCTTAGTGTTGCCATCTGGCAACTGACGTCTGTATCGTAAAGTTTGACATTTTTGACGGTATACATACGCTATTTGTGTTGTTTACAGTAACTTGATAAATTCATATCGGCCAAAAAATGGAATTAAATCGTGAACAGTTTCGTGTGATTATTAATTCGATTTTTGGAGATGAAGCACTATCAAGGACCAGTGTTTATCGATGGTTTACCGAATTCAATCGTGGCTGTAGTTCGCTCAACGACGAATTTCGTGAAGGTCGTCCAAAATCGGTTGTTGTTCCGAAAACTATTGATGCGTGCGTGAACTGATACTGCAAGATCGTCATGTGACTTATTGTGAGATTGAGGTATCCTTGGACATTAATGGGACCAGCATACATTCAATACTGCATGAACATTTGGCCGTAAAAAAGATTTGTTCGCCTTGGATCTCACATAATTTGACAATCGCTCAAAAACAAGCTCGTGTCAATCAGTCGCAACAAATGCTCAAAAAATTCGATCGCGGTGCTTCAAAACATGTGTATGACATCGTGACAGGTGGTGACGAATCGTGGATCTACGCGTACATGCCCAAAAGTAAACAGCAGTCGACTGTATGCCATGGGTCTTCCAAGGCGAGCTAAACCCAACAACAGTCGTTCGTGCTCGAAGCACATGGTTGCCTGTTTTTTCGGAAAAACTGGACATGTCTCAACCGTACCAGTGGTGCAACGTAGAACACACGCATGCAAAAGTGTATTGATCTTCATGGAGAATATTTTAAAAAACAATAAAGCCATTTTCGATTATAAATATTTGTTTTTGTTCTCTAATCCCGAAACATAAAAAGCAAACGTCCTACATGCTCGCTGAAATAATTACGCCCTAAAATTCTTTGCAATAGAGTATGTTTTTGTATATTAATACCTGCCTGGACATTTTTTCAATGTCGGCTGTGAATACATATTTAAAAGTTCTAAAACGCGTAACTATTGAGAATAAATCTTATTGCAGTGCAGGCCCAATCGTTAATGTGTCATTGAGGGAAATGCCCGTTGAAGATTTTGTAGATCCGTCCATTACAACCCTTAATCTTGTAGTGGTACTTGATCCTTCAGTATGGTGTGATGTGACGAATAAAAATGAGGAATAATCTTGTTACGATTTTCTTCTTCATTGTTAATTAATTGTATATGTCCCAGATCTATATATTCCTTAATAAACCGCGTATACTTAATTTTCGAAATCGAGATTTTAACGGAAATATCCGTTTTGGGTCTCTAGGAATCCAAAAAAAGTGGTTTTTAAAAAATGTCTGTCTGTTATAAAATCACAGCAAACTCAATTTGCAGTCACAATATCACGTATATAGTAGAGAATGAAGTATGCCTGGTTGCATATTAAAAGGAAATTAAGGGGCACCGCAGATATTTGGCGGGACTTCTTACAAGCCTTGTAAGTCTATTCGTTACGAGGCAAGGTTTTAGGATAGCGCTTGAACAACCGTTTTGAGGAAAATAACTCTACTGTTGAATAAAGATGATATGAACAGTTTCCAGTATGGGAAAGTCCAGGGAGGCAGTCGCGTCCACTTTTTGTTTATATGTGAAATACATTCCACTGACATCTGTTTTAAATTTTGATATTAGAAATATAATACAACATATATTTTACAGTACTAATGCTCTTAGTTTGAATTAAAAATTGTGATAAAGCATTAAGATTAATCAATATGTTTTGCTATAGTTTCAAACACCATTTTTTGTTTGTTTCCTAGATGACTGTTGCATTTATAAGTTCTGTGAAACTAATATCCCTTCAACAATGTTGTAATATTTACAATCTAAACTGGAATTCACATTGTAACAATTATTTGATATTAATTATACGTGCTATATTATTTTCTAGACTTGAAATTAATATGCAGTTATTATATTTATGAATAAAAGAAGCTTTTATTGATCTTTGAACAGAAAATGTTTGGTATACAAATGAGGAATAACAGACCACTACGATTTTTTTGGGTTGTTTCCTGCCTCGTCAAGTGTAGCCAGTAATCTATCAGTAAGCGTCAGTTCCATGTTTTTCGGTAGCCTGTATAATATTCAACTGCTAGTACATTAAATTTTAAATTCGTACATATTTTATACCTTTTTTGTACTATTATTTGTGCAGAATTTCGATTACAAGTATCATAAGTTAGTTTCTATATCAAAAATAACTTCGTATATTGGTATGTATTTTATTAATGTAGAATATCCCAATTTTATTTAACTGCAGAATCTGTTTGTAATCTTTAAAACATTACAGAACCCCTGCACTACTTTTTACATAAAATCCCACATAATACGGCCTACACTGGGCTAGATAAATACAGGAAAAATAGGTATGAGTAAAAGTATAGGACTATTATTAGTAATGTGTGATCAAAAAAAAGGCGTCAAGTAGACGGGCGTTCAATCTTGTTCAATGCTTTTTATGCATTTCTAATGTGCCAATCAATAATATACAACTACATATTGTTGTGCAACAGTATGTGACAAGTTGTTATAGAAAGATATATTTGTTGTAATAGAATAACTACATAATATAGGACAATAAAAGTAGTAGCATTGGAAAAATATTTCCGTATTATTTCTAATAACAACAGTTTTTCTAAAGGTACAGAATAAAGGACTAAAAAAATTGGGAATTATTTCTAGTAAAGCCTTGGGTCTCAAAGGCCTGCAATTTTGACCTATGCCTTGTGCTGACTTTGAATGCGCTTCATAGGGAAAATAGATGCGTTTGTGGAATTCGTCAATTCCCTGCTCCCCAAGTTGAAAGTCGCACCCAAGATGAGATGTACGCAGAGGGGATTCTACATCAATTTTTTGTTTTTATAATACCCAATTATGTCATATATTTTAGCAGTGGTGGCGGCCGATGAGTTTTCAACAAGGAGGGGTGCATTTTAATTTTAAAAGCAAAAAATATATATAGGAAAAAACTCACCTGAAATTAATGTGAAGTTCTTAAAAACATGTTATAAATTTATAAAATCCACTCTTGTAAATTGTTTTCAAACAATAATGGAAGATGGTCAACGAATCAGTAATTACTTAACAAAAAAAACACACCCAAACACATTTAATTTTTAAAATGAAGGTTTGCTCGTCGATTTTTCATCAAAATAAGTTTGTCCACAACTTTTTCTTCAAAATTATCAATTTCATTAACTAAATTCCAGCTGATAGACATTGCGGCCAAAGGATTCAACTGATGGTTAAGCATGATGTTGCTTAAAAAGCTTTTTACATGCTTTAATTTGGAAAAGCAACGTTCAGCTGTGATAGGTGTTGTTACAATTATATTTAGAAGCCTCAGTGTTTCCATAAAAGTTTCTTAAAGATTATTTTTTAGCAAAAATATTCATAGCACGAGATGTTGCTTTAAGTCGGATTCTGTGATTATAACTTCCAAATCGCTTTTTAACCTCTTCTGAGAGAGCATGGGATAAAAAGAAACTACTCTGCCTAAAATAGAAGTTTATAAGTCTCTACAGAAAAACGATAGGTGTAACACCTGTTCTGCGCGGTCCTCTCAATTTTTTGTCTAACATTAATGTTTTAATTTGAAGTTTTTCTTCAATCGAAAGTCTTGAAAAGTCAATTTTTAAGAGGTTATTAACACTATTCATTATTTACTAGTCACAAAACTGCAGTTTGGAATAGAAAACTGAGCGCGGGCGAATCTGTTCCGCCACTAAATGAACGCTATAATCAATAATCATCATATACGTATGGTCAGGCGATGTTTACCGAATACAGAGAATCGTGGGGGCCGAATAGATGCCACCTTCGCGCCTACCTATTTATATGCGCAAGGCGATCGCGAACTTTGGGGCTAAAATCGCGTAATAGATGACAATTTAAACGTTAAAACGTTACCTATAGAAAACAAACTTTTGCAGAGTTAGTTCATGTTAATTATTATTTAAATTCAGAAAATAATAGATTAATTTTAATATTTTAATCAGGGCGAGGGCACACCGGTGCCCATTTATTCAAAAACCGCCACTGTCATTAACACAATTCATTGTTTACTAATCAGAAAACTGCACTTCGGGATAGAAAATTTTGAGCGCGGGTGAATCTGTTCGGCCCACTAAATGAACGCTATATAGTCGAGACCACTTTGGGAAGGCAGTTTTGCAAGGTACTTGGCATTTAAAACTTCACTTGCGTTAAGAAATGTTCCCGTGCGTTGAAAGAAGACAACCGCTTTTACGCTGGTCTTAGCAAAGAATTTATACACGTCAGCTCCAAGCAGGCAAGATACAAAACGAAAAGCGGATTATCTTTTGTTACGTACATTGCTTTAAGATTGGGTAGAAATAAAACAGAGTTCCTCAAACTTTATAAATCCATACCTACCTCATAGGCATTTTGTTGTTTGTTTTAATTAATTTAATTATACATATTGTGGTACTAAAATTAGTTTTAATACGAAACGCATTAATTCCAGATTATAACAATTCCAAAGAAAAATTCTAGTAACAGATTATAGTTTTTATATTAAAAAATCAGAATTTAAATTTCAGAATTATACGAAAAA
>JABXWE010023523.1:0-16340 GCA_014611495.1 Limonius californicus | reverse complement strand
AGCACTATCCATTGTTTTTGCGATCATGGCTACCTGATAATTGCACGTCCTTACAACAACTCAAAACTTGGGACAAGCATTTTAAGGCAAACGGTTGCTTTTACGCGTATGAACTAAGAGTACCTTATTTTTGTATTTTTTAATTCTCTTTCAGAAAATAAAATAAAATTTTAAAACTTTATACTAATAACAAAGTTAGAGCTAAAATAAGATTTCAGTGTTAGGTTAAGTGCCTCTTGCGGTCAAGTCTGGTTAATGAAAATAATTCTATGACTATACTACATAATGATAAGTACGTATACCAAATTTCAAAGAAATATCTTTAGATTTGTGGAAATTACAATAAAAAGAAGAAATAAAAAATTGAACTTTAAGGCTCTATAACTTCTTAAGGAAGGACTTTCTGCCTAAGGTATATTAGGTTTATTCGGTTTATTTTTACCTAGAGAATCTATGACTAAACGCTGGCCCATTCTTTCTGAGACACCCTGTATATGTTTTTAGGTAACCCATTTTACACCTCATAGCCAGCTTTAATTGTAATTTGATATAAGCACTAGGAATCATAGACACCTTCTATTTAAGTGTCACATTTTCCTTAAAATATAGGTAGTTGTTAGCCAGAAAATGTCATATGATTTAAAATGTATAACATCGAAAGGATAGATGTCTATCATTCCTAATATGTATTAATTTTAAATTATATTTAAGATGAGCCAGGAGCTGTAAAATGGGTTGCATACAACATGGCTTGTTATCGTATGTGAATAACCCTGTATGTACGTATTTTTTTCTTAAAGGTATTTATTTAGATACGACAATCATCTAAGATTTAGGATGCTCTCAGCAAAATTTCTTTCTGTACGTTAGATACTTTGATAATTATCCTAATATCAATTATTTAATTACGTGTAACTTATCTTCCCTCCCCCCCTCAAGTGTGATGGTAGGTCAGTTGGTAGAGCGCTTGCTTTCTGAGTACAACGGCGATTCCGGCTTAGGTTCGAACCCTAAGCAGTACTATACAGATTTGTAAAAATCTTCTCTGCAACCCACCGCACACAATTTCCCAATCCGGCTTGCAACCGTCGGATCGTAATGCTAAAAACCTTTTCTGGAATTTCAGTCGTCCGCATTCGACATTAAACTGTAGGTCCTCCGTGTTTCTACCTTCGCGCTGAGGGGAAACACGTGTCAGAGAAGAGGCCGATGCCCAGCTGTGGGACAAAAAGGCTGTCAATAATAATGATGATGAACTTATCTCTACACTTATAAATGCACGATATTCGTTCGTTAACAGCCTTTTCGTCTCACTGCTGCGCACAGGCCTCTTATCTGGCATGTGCTTTTCTTCAGCGGTGATATCACGTCAAATCCGAATAATAAAAATTCCAGAAAAAGTTTTGGCATCAAGACGCCACGGTTGCCAATCGGATTGGGGAATTGTGTGTGGTGGGATACAACACAAGCGAAGGGTGCGTGGTAATTCTGGGAAGTCAAACTCAAGCCATATTCGATGTTTTCCTAAAAAGCGAACGGCCTACCGCTGAATCATCACCACACACTTTATATAATATATAAAAAATGTAAACAAATTAATGGTCTTTATAGGAGGACTGTTGCTTCCCGAAACAATACACCACTTCTGAACTAATTTCTTCCTTCCTATTACACACTATCTGTTCACAAGCTATAATTTATATAAGTAATGCAGATTCACGACAAGAACTGCAACAGCAGTTCTTCAGTTGTGTCTGTCTTTTGATGTCAGCATATTGGCGCATGCTCAGATGTGTTTTCGTGCATTAGATTTCTGACTTTGTTTAACTTCAATTTAAAATTTATTATTAAATTTGCCGTTAATAAATACGTGCACTAATTCTAACATCAAATAAATTCTGGAAATGACATTAACGATAAAGAAAATTAAAGTATGGACGAAGGAAAGAATGGTGAAGAACACAAGGTCAAAAGACCAACAAAAAAACCTTTCAGAAAACTATCACTTAGCTTTGGTACTTCAAGAACGAAAAATAAACAAACATAATGCAAAAAGTTTCATGAAAGTTGGGGACAGGGAATTAAAATATTTGTAAATTCTAAATAATTCAGGAAAACGTACGACACTGAACCATAAATAATGAGATTTTTTACGAAATTATCCACAACTCCCCTGAAATCTAGTAAAAATTTTAATAAATTCCAATGACATTCGAAAAATTTGTAAGAATTCAAGAAAGGCTGATATCAACATTTCAGAAAATGTACGAGAATATGCGAAATACGTAGCAAAGGAAATTTGGGAACATACTAGAAGAAATCGAAAAATACGTCGATATTTCAAAAAAGTTCAAATGAATTTGGAAATTGTACGCAAATCTAAAAGAATTACAAGAAAATATGAGGAAAATTATAAAAAATTCTCCAAAGAGGGTCTAACATAAATCGATAGTAAAACTATTCTTCTAATAAGCGAGAAAATGGCGAAAATGCCTCATAAGTTTGGTTACAGTACAAACGAACATTTTTGTCTGTCCACAACAAACCGACATAAAAGCCTCTTCGGCTAACATAGCGCGAAGTTGCAAACGAAACGTGATCCTTTAAATCCAAATGAAAGCTAAACGAACGTTACAATTTACGGAAGGGAAGACTATTTTCTAGAAATTGATTTGTTTCAATTAATAAATAAAAAAATAGAAGTGACTATGTTCTTGTTACACATAAACATAGGTAAACAAAAGGTAATTGCTCACCTATTATGTAACCTTGTAGTTTACAGTTGCTAAAGGGGAAATTAAGAGAAACAACTTTAATAATTAAATGGCGTTTACAACAGTAGTAAAAGAATTTGATATTACATCTTCTATTACGTCCCGTATACAATTATCATAGCCCATGTTCTGTACGCATTCTGTATACAATTACCAATTTAATGTCTTTTGAGCGAATGAGTTTCAGTGTAGTTGTAAGTCCAGCAATGTGTATACCGTATTACCAGTGTTAACTTGGACCTTAAAGTTGATCTTGTATTTTTGGTTGGTAAGTGTAATATTAAATTAATTCGGCATGGATTCGACAGTAAATAAGAAACGAGAAAGAAATCCCCGAGAAGATGCAAATTGGATATCTATTATAACTACGTTGTAAGTATAATTTTGCAATTACTGTAATGGTTTTATTTTCGCTGTTCTACTGAAAATATTCTTAGCTTCGCGTTGAAAATTTTTCGTAAGGGTATACACCGTGAGCTTCAAGAAGATGATATCTATGAAATACTTGAAAACTTAAGATCTCAAAAAGTGGGAGATGTACTAGAACAAGAATGGCAAAGTGATCTAAGAAAAAACGAAATGGGGCTTATACGGTCTGTATTGGCAATGATTTGGAAGGAATGTGTTCTGCTAGGTACATCTAGTTTAGTAGTGGAAACGGCATTGTTGTAAGAACTTATATTTTAGTAAATATATATATTTTATAAATTTAGAAACTTTTTTAGGGTAGCTTATCCACTTTTGGTAGGTAAATTGGTATCTTATTTTACACCGGGACAATCCGAAGTAACTCTAAACGATGCTATAACATACGTAGCCGGAATAATAGGAATTATGTTAATATACAGCTTGTTCATAAACGGTTTTGTAATTATCTTCTTTGAGCTAGTTGTGAAAGTAAACGCTGGTATATACGCTCTGATATACAGGAAATGTTTAAAGTTAAGTCCAAAATATTTTCTAAAGTATTCATCAGGGTTCATAATAACTTTAATAACAAAGGATGTCCAGCAGTTCGGGTATACAATTGATGTAATTATCTTCACGGTGGTAGGCATTTTTCAAGCACTAGTTATGACCTACATGTTATATATAGAAATTGGAGTTGCTGCATTATTTGGAGTTTCGTTGATTTTGGTGTTGATACCTGTTCAAGGTAATTATTACGCTTATTGTATGTTGGAAAAACAATATGGTGGTTCAGCTGTGGAAATAACACGAATGTAATTACTTTTAAAATCTTAGCTAGCAAGAGACATTTTTCTGATTATATCTTGAAAATGGATTGTGATTACGAACATTTTGGTTATAGACATTTTAATATACTTTCGCGCTTTGAAACTTCAGTTGATTATATCCGACGTTCTACAAAATGTCGGTCTATGTGTGCATCTGACTGTAAGCATGTGTGTACGTATGCGTGTATGTATGCCTGCGCATATAGATGTATGGATGTTTGGATGTACGAATGCATGGATATATGGATGTAAAGATATATGGATATAGGGTTGTACAGATATATGGATGTATGGATGTTTAGATGTATGGATGCATGCATATATGGATGTAAAGATATACGGATGTAGGGATGTATTGATGAATGGATGTATGGTTGCATGGATATATGTATGTATGGATGTTTGGATGCATGGATATACGGATGTAAAGATATATGGATGTATGGATGTAGAGATCTACAGATATATGGATGTATGGATGTGTGAATATAGGGATGTAAATATACAGGGTGTCTCAGAAACAATGGGCCAGCGTTTAGTAATAGATTCTTTAGGTTAAAATAAACCGATTAAACCTAATATACCTTAGTACAAAACTCCTTCATTAAGAAGTTATAGGGCCTTAAAGTTAAATTTTTTATTTTTTCTTTTTATTGTAATTTCCACAAATCTAAAGATATTTCTTTGAAATTTGGTACACCTATTTAACATTATGTAGTAAAGTGGCAGCAGCATTTTCATAAACCAAACTTAACTTTAAGAGGCACTTAACCTACCACTCAAATTTTATATTAGCTCTAACTTTGTTATTAGTGGAAAATTTTCCAGTTTTCTTTTATTTTCTGAAAGAGAATTAAAACGTACATAAATAAGGTATTCTTAGTTCATACGCGTAAAGGCAACCGTTTGCCTTAACATGCTTGTGCAAGTTTTGAGTTGCCGTCAATTAAATACTTTGGTGTCATAGACATTTTATTTTAAATTTTTGTTTTGTGTTTACGAAAATGCCGGCACATAACGAATTCTCCAATGCTGAAATGAGAGATACGGTTTGCGTTTACGCTCAAAAAATAAAATTTCTATTACAGCAAAGTATTTAATTGACTTAGCATTGTTTTTTTTCTGCGGTAACAAGCACTACCCATTGTTTTTGTGATCATGGCTACCTGATAATTGCACGTCTTAACGGCAACTCAAAACTTGCACAAGCAATTTAAGGCAAACGGTTGGCTTTACGCGTTTGAACGAAGAGTACCTTATTTATGTACTTTTTTATTCTCTTTCAGAAAATAAATGAAAACTCCAAAATTTTCCACTAATAACAAAGTTAGAGCTAATATAAAATTTGAGTGGTAGGTTAAGTGCCTCTTAAAGTTAAGTCTGGTTTATGAAAATGCTGCTGCCACTTTACTACATAATGGCACGTATGTATACCAAATTTGAAAGAAATATCTTTAGATTTGCGGAAATTACAATAAAAAGAAAAAATAAAAAATTGAACTTTAAGGCCCTATAACTTCTTAAGGAAGGACTTTCGGCCTAAGGTATATTAGGTTTAATCGGTTTATTTTAACCCAAAGAATCTATGACTAAACGCTGGCCCATTGTTTCTGAGACACCCTGTATACTGTGGAATATTAGTATAATATTGTTTTCTAGTATCTTAGCTTGAAATGACAATAAACCTGCATAAAGTGCCATTTTAAAGAAATGTAATTAGGTATTTGTGAAATCGCTAGTGCTTAACATCTAAAACAAGTATTGTTGGACTTGAAAGTGTAATAATATAGTGTTTCTATTTAAAATGCACTTTGAATTAAACATCCTGTATGTGTAATGAACAATAATTTTATGTTCTGTAACAGTAAGCAAATATACAATAAAGTTTACTCTTAACATTATTTTTAATGTATTTATGCATATATTATAAAATATGCCAATATGTCAATAAAAAATACGTACGAAACACTGTACTAATTAATAAAGCAACTTAAATTTGTATAATTCCTTATTTTTAAATTTTTAACATAAAACTGAGGCAATATGTGCTTGAAACTGAAATATACATCAAGTTACAGCCCAGAACAAATCTGGAGTTATTAAGTTCACTGCACATGTCTCAATAAATTTCCATAGTGGTGAGAAACCAAGAAATTGCAGATTAAAATTAAACTACATATCTTCAGTTATCTTGATGCCTGAAAAACCGAAAACACATCAATATAGTTTCATCCTAGGGTATTGATATAACATACAATTTTGCAATTTCTCAACAAGTTCATCCTCTTTTATCTTGAGTATGTTTTATAGCCACAAATCCATGCTTGGAGTGTTAAAATGGTTTAAAAAAATTTGTTTGTACACATTCTTCACAAATCAAGGTTGTGATCCATAAACTCTAATTTCTATGTACATCTGGCATATATTGTTTATTAATGTTACAAATTATGATTTAGTTTTCGATAGTATGATGTTATCAAGGGTTTATGAAGGCTCATAAGCAAAATAACAACAACAATAACGACAAAAAACATTAAACAATTACAACAGTAAAAGGAAAACATAGAGTGTGTAGGTACCCATTCAAATACAATTTCTCATTTATTTAAGTCTGAATTTTTTAGAGATAGTGTACAATATTTAACTTATTATTTTGGTGGTGTGTTGTATCAAAATTTAGGTGTTGTTATGTGAATGAGTACGTATTTAATGGAAAGCCAATAATCTTTGTTAGTAATGTTGTTATTTAAAAGCAGCTGAAGGAAGCAATCAACTCATCAAGTTGATTTAGATTAGAATTAAGGTGACATAGAAAGTAGTGCCCAACAAGCAAACGCTACCTTTACACCCTGACGGCTTGCAGCTTTGTTGCGAATGCTCAAACTTCTAGAGCGCTTCTAAAAGAGATAAGTAAACGTAAACTTTTATTATTATTTTTTATATTAGTTTTAGTATAAAAATTAAAAATAAAATAAAATTCACAGGTTATTAGCTTAGTAAGCAGTTAAAATGTTTGCAAAAATATTAAAATATAATTACAAACCTCGCCATCAGGATTTTTCTCAGATTCAGACTTATCATCGTCATCGTTTTCTAGTTCCAAATGTTCTTCTTCAGTTTGAGGCATCAGTTGCAGTTCTTCTTTTGATTTAAATTCAAGTTGAAGGATGTAAGGAGGAAACAATAATCCCAGAATAACCTGGCGAATTTACAGAATTAATATACAAAATAAAACGTGTTATTTTTTAATAACCAGAGGTATTAATTTCCAAAAATCATAAATGTCTTATTAAAATCAGCAGTTAAAGTGGTCTATTATCACAACACAAACTGCTAGTATTTTAATTACGATTTTATGACCTTTGAAATAATTTTTGACTATTTGACATTACCTTGTAATTGTACAATAGTTCATAATCCGATTTTCTGGCAATGTCTTACGGTTAGTATATTAAAAATTAATTTGTCTTGGTAAATCAGCAATTTAAAGTGGTCCTACTATCATAACACAACTGCTGCTATATTTATTAAGTTTTTAAGTCCTTTAAATAAAAATGATGAGTTTTGGAAATAAAAATTATAAATCTTTAAAACCTTGTAACTGTGTAATTGTTCATAGTAAAATATTTGCGTTTGTTACAGTAAAAGATTAGCATAAATTCTTGGAAGTGTTTAATCTTAAAACTTTGGAATATTCAACCAAAAATATAAACAGATGTGTTTTTCACGCTGTTCTGCTTTGAAAATACTAAAAACTTTCAAAATGATTACATTTTTTGCAGCTTGAAATCAAATTGCAAAATATGCAGCTTTAATTAAAAGCTTTCAAAACATGCATTTTCCCATAGAATGGTAAAAATATGCATTTGTATATGCAGGTATGCAAATGTATAATTATTCTTGTTAATGACTTTTGGGAGTTCTGTACTATACCCTAAACTAATAATATACCTTGAGATTGGTATTTTTACGTGTCCTCAAGCCACCCATCCACAGATCAGCCAAAATAATTTGTGAGCATGGATGTGCTAGTAAAGCTCGATGATTTGCTGCTACAGCTAAACTAAGACAGGTTTGTCCAGACCAGTTTTGCAGTTCACATGTGAGCAGTTGCTGTGTTTGATCATCATCTTGTCGGTAGCAAAAATCCAATAATTCTAATGCTATTAACAAGAAGAAAAGTATTTCAATTTAATAATGACAAAATAGGCGCAATTCCTACCTATATTTTCAAATTCTTTTCCATAGCTTCTGAGTTCTTCATAAACTTCAGTTTCCATATCATCTTCGGCGGCTTCATGTGCCATTGCTTTATACAGTTTACATCCCACTAAAGCTTTAGCTAGTGCTTCTTCCCCATGCTGCCACATAAGTAGAGCCATTTTTTGTCGTTTCATTAACACAGCCCATATCTGTAAAAAGTAATAAGAGGAATTCTTCAATCAATTTTAGAATAACAGATACAATAATAAATGAATTTAATAAATGTATTATATCTATAATCCGAAAAGATGATTTGTAAATTGTTTCCTGGACTTCTTCCTTGAAATTCATATTAATTCATAAGTAATTTCAACAAATTTTATTTTATTTATTTTCCTGATACGAACGTTGGTACCTTGAAATGTACCTATACAAAAATAAATAAATTAAAAAAATCTGTTAAAAATTTAAAGTTATGAGACATTAAGTGTTTGTTCCCTGCTGAAAGACTTTATCAGATTTGAGTATTATCGCGGTACGCGCAATTTAAATTGATATATTGTGCATTAAACTATAATGTCGATTTCGTGTTAAATAAACTTTGAAACGTCGAATTCCCACAACTGACAAGCACAAATAATTGCTGCCAACCTAACTATATTCTACCAAAAGTTTCCTAGAAATTGTCAACTATTTTTATATAAAAATTTAAATAAATAATGTAAATGGAAGCCGAAACAGAGAAAATGGTATATTAAAACATGAGTTACAGAAGACAACATATTCAAGCACGAATCCGAAATTCGGACAAGAGCCGCGTAGCGGCGAGTGTCCGAACGGAGGAGTGCTTGAATGGCCTTCTGTAACGAGTTTTTCATATTAGATTTAATTATTACAAAAAGATGATGTTAAATACCTACTTGATGTTTAAAAAATAAGACAAGGAATTGGAATACGGTTCAGACAATTTAATCTGTATACTTGCACGTAACAGAAAAACCAAAAATTGTTTGTAAAAAAAGACATACCAGTAGTTCATTAAAAGGATAATCAAATAAACATAGGCCTTGATTGCTAGGAAGGGCTTCAGCGAGTAAACTCATAGCATTTCCATAATATCGTACAAAGGAGGATGAATTTCGATGCATGTGTGGAATTTTATTCATTACTTTTGCATAAATTGGTCGGAACTTCCTTCTTGTATAAAACGCCCTAAAACATATGAAGAAAACTTTTAGAGACCAGCTTTAAATATAAAAAAGTTTCACATATACCTGTAAGCTCCACCCATTAATTTGTTAATAACTAATCCGATATCGTGTAAGGTGTATACATAACCTTTGGGGATGTGAGGCCGTACGTCTCTTAAAATATAACCTAATGTATTGCTAGGACCTTGCTTGGTGTTATACAGTTCTTCAAGTCTAGGAATTGTGAGAAACTTTCGCATGCTTACACCATTTTCTAAAAGTAGTTTAACAAAATCTATCCGGTCGTGTTCCAATGCTTGCATCATGGCTTCGTCTAACGCCCCTGGTGGCCATTCCTGGCCATAAACAAAAATTTCCGATCGAGCAATGTCTACACGGTTCCATGTTAGAGAAAGACTCAATTGCTCTGAAGGTGTTAGATGTTGAGACTTAAATAAAGCTGTTAAAATCGTTTGATCTAATTCTTGAGTTTGGCCTTCTGACTTCTCAGATATTCTAAAAATTGTAATCTGAAAAATTATGAATTTTATTAATCAAATATAGACAACAAGAATTGATTTAAGAAGAAACTTATAAGAATGCCATAGGCTTACTAGATTCTTTTTTCTGGTACACTGCAGCAGCTCTCCATACAAACACTCGGCTTGCTCTAACCCTACTTCAAATGTTCTTTGAATTGTACCAATTAGGTAGTCTTTCATAGATTCAAGTACTGTTTGTTCTCCTGATTCTGAATCACAAGCATATCTAAAATGAAAGAGAAAATTAAGCCTAGGCTTGAGAAAATGTAGTTTAAGTTACAATTTTAGTTTTATTATTTAATGTTCATTACCCATAAAGTGAAATTTGTGAACAAGCAAAAGTGTATAGAACAAAATTTGAACTAAGAGGTATTATTACTGTTATTATTTGTTTAATTATCGATTATTTAAACAGTATTCCATTTTTTAAAAACAATATTATTGCGCTTCATGCTACGCTGTTTTCAACACGTAGCAATTCTATTCGAAAATTGGTGACGTAGTTTAAAGACCCCTTCTGTTTTTTTTAAATATAAATAAAATATTCTATTAACCATAATTTTTAAAATGTAGCAGCTAAGTTAAATGTGTTATCATAAAAAATTAATATAAGCTATTCTCAAAACATACAAATTCCATACGAACGAATCCATTATAATAGAATTCTTTGTAATCTGTGATAAGGTTTTATAGGCGAAATAGGCAGCTGAGAAGTATGCCAAGGAGCTATCTAATAATTTCAAACTTCAGTAATCAGAACCATAATTAAAATGTAAATTTAAAGAAAAGCACCAAGTAAGTAACCAATATTAAAAAAGTGACAACCATGAGATATATTTTAAAATTCAAATTAAACTGTATGTACAAAGCAAGTATTTTTCACATTATAGTGTTAAAAAAAAAAAAAAAACGCTACCCTTTCAACGACATTGTAAAGGAAGTACAATCGGCCATCAAAAACGCACCAATAGATCTTGGTCGTATGAAACGCTTGATCATGCCGCTTCTAGTGTTACCTAGGATTTATGGATTTCCAAAGATCCACAAGGAAGGCATACCCTTAAGATCTATAGTAAGCGCCGACAACTTCCCCACTCAAAAACTGGCACAGTATTTGGCTCGTGTTGGAACAGCTGAACGAGAAAACATCATCCCACGTACGATATTCGAAAGATTTCGTCGATAAAATAAAGGACTTCAAACTCATAGAAAATGACTTACTAGTGAGCTTCGACATAGTCTGCTTGTTCACTAAAGTTTCTACGAATGAAGTAATCCAGTTAGTAAAAAAGTTCCTCCCAGGAGGAAAAATTTACCAATTACTTTTAACTATGTTTATAAAACACAATCTTCAGTTGGCAAGGAAAGACATATGAACAAACTGAAGGAACAGCTATGGGATCGCCCATCTTCCTCTATTATTGCCAATATGTACAAGCAACACTTTGAAAAACAAGCTCTGACGACAGCTATTCTGAAACATAGTTTGTGGCTACGTTATGTGGATGACACTTTTTTTATATGGTCTCATGGATGCCCATCGCTGGACAACTTCCTAGTTTACTTAAAGCAGATCCACCCCAACATTCAATTTACTATGGAAGTCGAAGAAAACGGGGCCCTTCCCTTCTTTGATGTCTTGGTAAAGCAAAAACCTGATTGCATGGAGGAACATAGTGTGTACAAGAAACCAACACACACGGATCGATACATTAATGCCAGCTCACATCATCACTCTCTACAAAACGCAACAGTGTTAAACACCCTGGCCAAACGTGCTTCCGCATATCTGACACTTAGAGCCTACAGAGAGAAGAAATCTACTTGATGTCCTCCCTCCCAAGTGAAATGGTTACGAGCTCAAAGAAATTGAAAGAGCAATCAGCAAGGCAAAAGAGCCACGGGGTACCTACTAAGAAAGAGAAAGATTATATATCTAAGGTATTTGTTCTTTATGTTCAAGGCACTACAGACAAAATAGCACGCTTATTACAAAGGAATAATATAAACAGAGTGTTCAAACCGCACTTCACTCTACGTAAACATGAGTAGATCCCCAAGGACTGTTGTCCCCCCTTCCAAGGTGGAAAAACTTAAAATATAAACAACAAATTTCTGAAAAATGGATTAACAGGGTGCTTGTTGGTACGTATTTTTCGCGAGTCCGTTTTACGGCGCAAGCTTATTGCGAAAATTCCTAAATTGTGTGAGACTAGATGGTCAGAGAAGTACAAGAGTATTCGTGTTTTTAAGGATCACTTCGTCGATATTGTTGAAGCATTAGAGACATTAGCAACAAGAAAAAAATGCAGATCTTCGTTTGTAGTGTCAGTAGCATTACTTGCAAAGTATTTCTCTATACTGGAATCCGTAGCAAATACACTTCAATTGAAGGCACTTGACATAGTTAAAGCTAACCATTACATTCAAACTATTCTCGTCATGCTAAGAGAGCATCGGGAAGACGCGGAGAACGTCACAGCTGACGCTTTGAAAGAAGCAGGCGACATTGCAAAGCATTTGAATATTGATATAACCGCCACCCGCGTTACTGGCCGACAAATGCATAGAAGCAACCCTCCAGCAGGAAATCCATCCGAATGTTGGATAAGGTCTCTAATAATTCCTTACTTGGATTCCATTATATCATCTTTAGAAGTTAGATTTTCTGCAGACAAATCGCCTTCATTTTCATTGACACATTTCCATCCGAGTAACATGAGAGATGTTTTTTCATTGGAGGAATGGAATGAAAGTACTTCATCGTGTGCAACTTTTTACAATTTGGACGGCATCGAAGGAGAAAGGGAATTGTGGTTCAAAATGTGGAATGAGGTAAAAGAAGCGTCAGATATTATCGAGGTTTTAAAAAAGAGCGAATTGTATTTCCTAGAAAGACGCTACTGATTTTAATTTCACAGCCCCGCACAACAAGCACTATAGAGCGTTCTTTCAGCTTCCTTCCGCCGAATTAAAACATGGCTTAGAAGCACTATTCGTCAAAATAGGTTAAATAGGTTAGCCATGTTAAGCATTCATCGTCAATGGATTTTTGGCAAACAAGGAATAAGTGGAAGCTGTAGTTAGAAAATTTGCAACCAATCCTCGCAAATTAATTTTATTAATAAATAGTGTTTTTTTTTGAATTGTGTATTATTGCATGCCCCCCCTGTGGACCCCTCGAAAACAAAAAAGAAATTACTTAAATGGCTTTGGAAATGCAATTGCTAATAAAACTCGAGAACACTACATCTATTGCTCCTAACAAAAAATATAACATTAAAAGATCAGGTGATCTGGGAAGCCATAAATAAGGTCTATTATTTCCAATCCATGTATTTATAAAACCTGTGCTGCAAAAGTTTGTCATAAGTTGTGCATTATGCAATGGCTCGCCGTCCTACTGGAACTACATTTGATTATGGAGAGCTAAAGGCAGATCGTCATTCAAAAAATTAAAAATCTTAAAATCGCTGCTCTTTTTTTTTTAAATGCTAACATCCTGTCGTAGGTGGTTGGAAAGAGTGTATACAGTTATTTAAGATTAATTTTTAATTCTCTAACTAATTTGATTCCGACAAAATTAATGAGTGTGTAATGAAAAATCAAACACCTTGTATATTTAGTTCAAAATCTTGTTAATGACCATGCAAAGAAAATTGCCTTTGTATAAATTATTAATGATAATATATTCTGACAATTGTTGAAAATGTAGATGCAATTAAATAATAAATTAGTCATGGTGACCTGCAGAGTAAAAACTGTACGTCTTTGATTAAATCATTACTGGCATGTGGTAATCGCTGTAATCACCAACTACTGGATGATGAGATTTTGTTTGTGATGGTGAAAACGTTTTTTTTTTTATCAAAGAACATAACGGCCAATCAAACAGAAATGTAAACGAATCTGGCTTTGACATTTTCATATTGTATTTATTTTTGGTTCTGATTGTTTGTTTGTTGTATGATTTTTATTCTCTTTACTTCAGTACTTTTTAAACCCAATAGCTGCATAAAATTTGTTGTATTGATGTACATAATTTCTACCAAATATCTACTGCTACAATAGTAGAATCTATGCATACTATGTGCCGACATGTGCATCATAGGCAATTAGTGTATTGAGTACATATTTAAAATTAGTAAGGTGGGGTACCTCCAGATTTACTATTTATGATTATTGTAAATTCTAGGTAGAAACAACATATTTTAACAACTTTTTACCTGCAGTTTGCAACCAAAAATTTTTATACGCGTGCATCTTAAAACACGTTTTGACGAATTGTCTAAAGCTTGTTTTACATTATACTTTTTTCGGCTAGAAACTTTGACTAGTTTCATTACTAGATGAACTTGTAAAAACTTGAATAATGTAAATCAGAAAAAATGCATCCAAGTTTTCGTACTAGAACCAGCTAAACTTTTTTTCAAAACTAGTTCTGGGCCAATTTTTTGTTCAAGTTTTGATACTACACCTGCGCAGTAGAGCTAATTTTGATGCTACCAACCTTTTTCGGTAAACTTGAACTTAACGGAAACTAACCTAAAAAAGTGGTATGTTGTTTATATTGTTATAGCGTGCTAAAGATTTATTCTTCACTAGTATTTTGATTTGGTAAGTATTATGGCACTACAGGCTGTGAAAAAGTGGAGCCACGAAGCTACAAAGGCAAACTTCAGTAGTCACAAATGAACAAGCCCCTGAATTTAAATCATCACGTCGCAGCAACCAATTTTGACTTCCTATTCTGGATTTCTGATCTGTCTTTTTATAGAGATCATAAATTTTCTTAAGTTTTAGAATTCCTCTCAATTTTTCTCGTTTTTTTTTGATAAAAATTCATTTTGTACAGATTTAACCTCAACTGATGGAAATCAAAACCATACAAATTGATATATTTATTTTGAAAGTTGGCAATTACAAATTAGGATAATCTTGACGCTTGCGCACAAAAAACTAATACGCTCGATTTTCATCATGGTCAAGTTATACCAAATCTAGTATTGGATCTAGTACTTAAATCTATTCAAAGATTCTAGACAGAAAAAGTATAATGTAAAACAAGCTTAACTGTTATTGAAACCTGTAACTGCACAAACAAAATTAATGTAATTGGTTTGAATTTCTCAATAGTATATCTAATAGTTATCACTGCAAGCCAACAGGTGGCGCTAATGTCGCCGTAGCTGCTCAAGTCAATATGCGAATGAGAAGTTTTTCTATATTACAGCAGCACAGTTTTGACAATAGCTTATTTCACTTTGGAAAATCGTGAGCATAAATGTCTAACTAAAGAAGTTAAGGAGACACTTGATCATGACATGTTAAAACTGATTATTTAAAAAAAGAATAAGTAACGAATTGTAAATAGTCTCAAGTAGAAAACTATCTTACTTATGAGTAAAGGCGATGAGATCAGCTGCTCTACCAGAACCATCACATACTACTACTGGCACGGGAGGATTGTCTGTAACATATTCTAACACAGCCCGAATAGTGTTGGTACCACCTTCAATCACAAGACATACTACTGGTGTACTGCTGTGGGTGTCTGCAATAAGAAAATAATAATTGGTATTAATTCATCCCCATCTATGTGTCATCAAAATCTAGGGTACATGTACTCTGCAAATTCTCATTATTTGATTGTGCTATAAAAATGTGACATTATTATTAAAAAAAACTCAACAAATTACATCAAACAGTTTATTTTAATATGAAAAATACATACATGGGTGTAATCGCTGAATGGATATAAATTTTTCCAATTTTCTTCGTAATACTATTTCTGCTCCATATCTTCCTTGAGTTCCATTATCAACAAGAAGAAAATATGCATGCCTGTTATTTAGAGCTGCATATTTGGACCTGTAAGCAAAACATTTTGTTGTATTGTTAAAGCACTTTTACGATTTGTACAACATAATAGAATATAAAGAAGACATGGCTTTTTGGTATTTTCATTGGTGGAGTTTAATTTACTAGAAATATTTGGTTTGCCTGATAAAAACATTACATAGGATTTTAACAGCCTTTGGGATTTACTGCTGGATACCAGCACTTTCGTTTCTCATGTGCTTCTCCTTAGCGCTAGGGTAGAAGCACGGATTCCTGCAGTTGAATGTCGAATCCGAACGCCAGGGATATCAGGAGGTCTTTTTATCCCATTGTTGATAATGCTGATTTCGGGATTTGTATGTGGAGAGTGTGGTGGTAGCTCAGTTAGTAGAGCGCTCGCTTTCTGAATAAAACGTCGATTCTGGCTTGGGTTCGAAACCTAAGCAGAACTATGCAGATTTATAAAAATCTTGTCTGCAACCCATCACACACAATTTCCCAATTCGGCTTGCAACCGTGGGATCTTAATGCTAAAAACCTTCTCTGGAATTT
>JABXWE010023519.1:0-17644 GCA_014611495.1 Limonius californicus | reverse complement strand
GCGGCCGTCGCTATGACAACGGCCGCGAAATTAAATTTTGCGGCCTGCATGGCGTACGCGAAGTTGTTACTTCGCGTACAATTGCACAAAAAAGACTTTTTTTTACCGGCCGACAAAGACTTTTTTTACGGGTCATGATCTTGAATGAAATTAGCTTTTATTAGATAATTCGAACGTTATTTATCTTTAATTTTGGTAATTTTTCACAGTTGCACACAAAATTTTGTATGCCACATGGCCGTGAACTATCTTTTTTTATTCGAATGATTATTTGGCTCGGCTGCGCCTCGCCAAATAATATTCATTCTTATAAAAAAAAGTCCTAGTTCACGGCCTTGTTCCATAAATAACTATTAGACTTTCCAAACTTAGAAAAAATTTTCAAAAAATTTAGATTAGCTTTGGATTTTTACATTTGTATGGAAATAAAATAAAAAATCCCTTTCTCATAGAAATCATTAAACAGTGTACATAGTAGAATGTAGAACCGTTTTCCAGTTAAATAAATGTGAATAAAATTTTGTACTCGTAATATTCAACGAAATGCTGGTACAATCTGAGATGCAAGTAACGATTTGTAAATAGTGGCTGAAATCACATAGATTGCTAGTGATTTGATTTATTCAGTGCCCAAGACAAATACGAATGCCTCCAACACTCGAATATTTCTTCTTTCTACTTTTTATAATACTCGACACAAATAAGATATGATCGACATTTTGACTAGCTAATGGAATAAAAATAAAATATTTATTCCCTTCACAACCGGACAGAAGGTATAAAGCTTGTAAATATACTAAAAAATCATTACGTTTTCAGTTGAGAACTGAGCATTGCCAGTTAGTGTTGCATCTTCCAAAATAATGCTCTTGAACTGCCGCACATTTTATGCCAAGACTATCATGATGATTGCACTCACATAAACTAATAAATATTTTACGCTACCCTTAAATCAATATAAAACGCAATAAAACTGAAATAAATTACTTTTAATAGGTGAGATACTAAAACCGTCATCAAATGGTAATAAAATCAAAATAGAATTGACGGTTTGCATATGAAAGTAGAAACTGTATTTACGACGTTTCGCTTGTGCAACGATCTGGAATAATATCTTTGAAAAATGTTTATTTTCTTTAGAAGTTAGTTCCGTAATAACTTTAAGCATTGGAGAGCCATTTTTGATCATACTCATATGTACAATGTTGTATATAATTCCAACTCAGTCATATCGAGGGTTACTTTATGTATAGTGAATAAAATTGATTATTCCAACTTGATCGGTAGTTCTAGTTTCACTATGTATACAAATATAAAAGGGTGCAGTAAAAGCAGGACACAGACAGCAACAGCCTCAGACAAAAGAGTTAGAGATGCAGAGATGTTGGAGGTATTTAAATTACAAAATTACAAATCCCTAAGGAGGACGTTGAATTTCTCTGGCTTTTCTTTAATTTTTGTAATTTTATAACAAAATCTGAAAAGGCAACCGATTTTATGAAATAACGGTTGTATTTTACGCCCACTCCAAGTAAATTATTCAAATTTATTCACTAGAATATGTATTCTGCAAGAGCTATTATGGGGCCAATGCTGCGTAGGTATATGTATTTTTCTCTATTACAATTGCACCAAACGATTATCGCATACATATAAACGTATAAAAAATCTGAACATATGGCAAGCTTTTTTTTATTATGAAGTGTTACATCGCAACTAGCAAACACGAAATATGGAAAGCACTAGAAGCAATTGAAACAACACCCAAAATACAAAAGATAATAAAGAGCGTATACACAGAAGTAAAAAATGAATGCAAGTAAATGTAGAAAAAAGTTAAATTATACAAGTTTATAAGACACAATAATATAGAGAAGAAATTGAAAACATACAAATAAAAGGAAAAACAATAGAAAAAGTGAACAACTATGAGTATTTAGGAACCATTTTCACAAACAATGGTACGACAGACAGAGAAATACAGAATAGAATGCAAAAAGCGAATAACGTTTACTATCAAATCAATAATATAATAATAGGATAAAAAGTGCATACAGCGCCGAACCCTGGGTTAGGCTAGATAAACATAAATCCAAAGTAACTGCGGCTGAAATGAGATATTTAATAAAAATAACGGGAAAAACAAGAAGAGACAGAGCGAGAAACAAGAGCATCAAATGTGAATTAAAACTTCTCCCACTACTAAATGAGATAGAGAAGAAACCGCTTGGATGGTAGAAGAATAACGAAGACAAGGATAATAGGAAAAAGCAAACGGGCAAACCAAGGATACAATGGCAAGACTGTATGAGAGACCTAGCGCAGAAACGAGGAAAAACAATGGCGGAAGTAAACAACATGGGCAGGAACAGCAGAGAGTTTAAGAAATGGATAGAGGACTAGTTAAAACCCTACACTGTAATGGTACAAAATGGAAAAGATAAAGAAGAGGAAGAAGAATATGAAACATACCAACAACAACAATTAAAAATAAGTTTGCTGTATACAAGTTAGATCTGCGTATAAGTAAAAAATAAACAAGTCTTAATGTAAGGTGTCTAATTTATTTGAATGTACTTCACCACAATTTTCTAAAAAAAGTTGATCTACCTTTAAATAAAAATTCTTTGATATCTGCTTGAAAGATTCGCACTCTGACAGTATGCAATGCAAAATCTATTATAAGTTGCGAATTTTACCAATGATAAATAACAGAAATGCGAAGAAATGCCTAGTTAGATTATTAAAATCAAGATTGAAGAAAGTATACAGATAATGTGCTAACAATTATAGTTATAAAAACATTGAAGGTTAAATAGCAAAATACAATCAATAGCAGATTGCTAAGAAACAACAAATTACATAACACAAAAATGTAATAAATGCAGGGTAAGTTTGCTAAATCGAACCAGTTCGACATCTTGGTTATCTGAAGTATTAGAAAAGTATTTTTTGGAAAGATTGTAATAGGCAGTGCCCCCTATTTACAGAGACTGTTAAAATTATTTTTATATATTCCGACGAGGTTAAATAATTTTTTAGAGCTGCTTATAAAAATTATTTTTTTTTATAACACGCGTAGTAAAGTACGTTACGCGGAACGTTGTTCTCTGAAATGCACTCCTAAAATATTTAAAAAATTGTTTTAAATTTTGTCCATCACGTCAGTTCAAATTACAGCAGTATTAACGCAAAATGAAAACATAACAAAAATACAACTAAGTACCTGGAAATCGCATACTGGAAAATAGAGTTATGCCGATACTGTCTATTTAAAACATCTAATGCGCGGAGTATCACTAATATAAGTAATAGTAACGTTACGCAGGGTGTGGTGGCAGCTCAGTTGGTAGAGTGCTCGCTTTCTAAGTAAAACGTCGATTCTGGCTAAGCAGTACTATCTTTGACTTTATATACCCAGTCAAAGGTACTATGCAGATTTATAAAAATCTTGTCTGCAACCCACCACACACAATTTCCCAATCCGGCTTGCAATCGTGGGATCTTAATGCTAAAAAGCTTTTCTGGAATTTCTGTCGTTCAGATTCTACCTTAAAGTGTAGGTCCCCCGTGTTTCTACCTTACCTCTGAGGAGAAGCACGTGGCAGAGAAGAGACCGATGCCCAGCAGTGGGACAAAAGACTGTCAATGAACGTTACATAACGAGTCTCCAAATGGTCTGGTGTTTGAAGCATCAAAGATCTCACACCAAAAATCAAGATTCTATTGCCGGCCGATATACAAACAATTCTACAACTGGTGTTTAGCAGCCCCTTAAAAGTAATACACTTGAACATAAAACCTGACTACTCGTTTTTAATCAACTACAAAAAATATTTTTTAAATTAATAAAGAAAGAACTGTATAACTAAGAACTGAAATAAGATCATTTTTCGAGTATATAATTATGGTAATAACGTAACGTAACTAATAAATGTATGAAAATAACCTACTTTATTTACATACAAAACGTTTTACATAGGGCTCAAAAATACAAGACGTAGGTAATAAAATACAAATCTGCAACGGCCAAATACAACCGCATAACCATTTTTCCTAAATAATATTAATCTATAAATTTCGCAATACATGCTTTAGAACGTAGTAGATCAACTGGCCAAGTGGTTGGTTCCTCTTTTAATCCCTACGGTAATTCTTCAAACATAGGCCAACCCATTAAAATAAAAGTTGTACATATTTTGTTTAAAATTTCGAGTTTCTTATTTACACTTGCACTGCACTCGCACGGTAACTGGAAATGTCATCATCCTTTCCTTATCTTTTTATTTAGGGTGCTTGTGGCTGGCAAATTCCATGAACATATATTACTGTTTCCCACTTTTTATGTCAAATATCTATATTTCAGTTCAAATAATATAATATCTGTTTAAACTAACACAAGTATCTTCGTGATGTTCCGATTGTAATAGGATATTGTTTTATTATTCAGATAGCATAGATAACTTATAATGTGTTTATGTTGTAATAGATACAATGTTCGCTCTCTATTTGATTAGCTTTCATTTCATTAGTTTTTTATTTTTAATACCTACTTTTGGTCAGTTCGACTGTTTTTAAGTAAACCTGTCCTACACGTTTTTTTTTTTTCATTTGGTTTGTAAGCTTAGTCCCAGTAAGCGTACACTTCTTGAGAATTGTCAAAAACATTGTCATATATATGTAGACGCTCCTTTTAATCAGCCCACATAATGTCTTGGTAAATTTATGAATATATTAATTTTAAGGATAAATGAATGAAGCTGACTCAAATGTATCTAACTAAGATAATATCTAGTTTTTATTGCAAGCAATGAGACCATAACGAAATATTGAGTTTCCATACTTGTGGAATATTTCAATATTTTCTTGGAAATATATTTACATTGGTTTTCGGTTATTTACCGTATGTAAACCACTTGATACATTTTGGTATAAGAATTACATTACACTAAATAACTAACCTACCCAAATACAATTCGCTCTTTATACCGTGATGTACTCAACAACAGGCATATTAGATTAAATTTCCTTTCCTTCTAACAAGATGCATTTGTTAATCGTCCTTATGGCAACGGGTACAATGGTAGCACAACAAAACTGCTACAGAATATAACTTCATAATACAAGCGGTGAATTCATAGACGGTTGAGGCGAAACATAATTTAGTTATGTATACAGCTTGTAACTAAGAACGTCTAAGAAGGTATTGTGTATTATTAAATCAATCATAGTTTATTATCTGCTAATAATTCGTAGCCCATGACGAGTACAACTACAATTTAATTAATGTTTCCCTATGAGGTTTTTTACAAGTTATAGAACCTTCTTATAAATGACTTAAGTTATAAGCTTCATATTAAATTAGGAGAATTTGTACACAATATCCTCGTATAATTAGAGTAATTATTAAACTTTAAATATAGAATTTTAGGCGGAGCCTGGTAAACAACTAATCAGTTAGACGCAACAACAAAGTCTCTTAATAAATACAAATTTAAAACTTGTCGTTTAACAAAAATAAAATGTGATTAGACGTCAATACCAACCCATAACACGCATTATTTGATTAACGGAAAAACTACTCCCAAGAAAAATGTTTCAAAACGAAGAAATCTAGTTTACAAATTAAAATTAAGCGTGTCTTCTAGTTAAGTATAGTAAATAATAATTGTTTTTTCCTTCCTTTCAGGAAACGACAAGGTATAATTATTTAACAACTAAATGGGAAGAAAATGAAGCATTTGAAATTGCATAAACTTCTAACTACGCTTGATGCAATGAATGAATGCAGGAAGTGTGGGCACAACAAAAATGATAATTGTGAAGGAAACGAGTGACTCAAATGTGTACGATACACGGACATTTTTAAATCGCCGCAGCGACTCTCGGCTTGTCAAACAAGCACAAAGGAGGTCTCCACTTACGAAAGCATAAAGGTCCTTACGACCGCCCTTTTCAGTTTTAGGATGAATGTCACTTGTATCTGAAAGCGCAAGGCAAAGATTTTTGCTTTTACACATTATTAATGTCTGTCTGTAAACGTGTTCAATTAAACAGTGAAAGTGCAAGGCGGATGTCTCTTAATAGTGCGAGAATGAGCTCGATGTCGATGAGTGTTGAACAGGGATGTGCCATGCGGCCTGGTTGTCCTTCTCCAACATCCACGCCAGAGGAATTGGAACGAAGAGCGGAAATTCAAAGGAACGATCTACTCCTCCATGAAGCTGTTATCAAAAACGACACAGAATCCGTTCGGCGAATTTTAAAAGATCCTATTGACATCAATTCTCGAAACAATGTAAGTAGCTTTCGATTCCACTTCAAAGGGAACGTTCTAAATTCAGTTATTGGGGAAGTTCTTGCTAACAAAATCAGAGACCAATGTACAGCACTTATTGTGTTGTAGAATCGTATCAAGTTAGCTTAGGTTTAATAATTCAGATCGAGTCAAATTACGTGCTTTTCAAATATTTAATAGAAACTTTCAACGGAAATTACTTGTATTGTAGTACAACCGCGATTGAATGTTGTATACATTGGGAGGATAAAAATAGAAACGTAATAAAGGCATTGCGTGTAAAAAAAAAGAGTGATAGAAATATATGTATTAATTTTTTTCCTGGTCTACAGAGGCAACAAAAAACAATTATAGATAACACATTTCGAGAAAAATTTACCATTTATCCCTTAGTGCTCAGAATGGAAGTTCAATAAATATCATATATAGCAAATCGAAAAACAGCAATAAATGGTAGATTGCAGATAATAATAGAGTATGATCAACAAATTTTCAATAATAGATGGTTATGGAAAGCAAAGTTTATTCACTTAAGTCATTTTAGTTAAAAAAAGTTGCCAAAGTTATATTTTCAAGAACTCAAAATTATTATCACTGAATGTACGCCAGTTTACAAGCAATAGTGAAATAATTCGAAATGGCGGCTTGCTTATAAGCTATCCTAATATTACTTTATTGGTGGATTTTAGGTTTGTATATTCAAAAATGTAGTATTTAACATAGTGCTTCTAGATATCTAAGAAGTGGACAATGCCTTTACAAACAAAATGTAATACGGAGAGATATTGCGAGCCATAAACCTTGACTTACTAAACGATCATCCAACATCCCCAAATAACAAATATCAAGTAATTCACTGTGGCTAAGTTGTAATTTATTGTCATGTAGCTGATTTACAAAAATATTCAAAACATTGTTCCGGTACAATTTAGAAGCTTTCGTCATTTTCTTGTAGCAAGTTTTATAGGATATATCCACCTTCTGCGATAGTTTTCTTAAAAACATAGATGGTTGGTTGTCCATACATTGCCTTACATTTTCAACCTTTTCATCATTATAAAATGATTGTCTGCTGCTTGCACATTTAAACTTCTGATGACGGTTTTCCGTACAAGTCATAGTTGTTTGTCCACTAACCATTTTAATTAATACTATTCCGGAAATATGATTCCAAAATACAAACTTTGGTTTCTTTTATGAAAACTACTTCAACGGTAGCAACTTTATAATTTGACAATTAAATAATAATTCTTACACTCTGACTGAACCGCAGACACCCAATGTGTTTTCTACTGCCAATAGTCAACAAAATTTATGTTCATCATAAGGGAACCAATGAAACAAGTGTTAACGCTAGTTTACCACGCAAATAGTGCACTTCTCTATTTAAAGTGATATGGCGCTTCACGTAATTACGCCATTTAATATAATTTTATTTCATAGAAGTAAGATTATAATATCAATAGTATATAAAAGTTCAGTTCTCCTATTAGAGCGCATCTGCATAATAGCCATCTCTAACGATGAAGTTGTAGAAGCGAAAATGAAACCGGAACAGCGCTTATGTTAACTTATCCAAATCGCAGCCATATGGACAGATTCTTAATTTTTATAACTTAAATTTGCAGGGTAAACTACAGTTTGTTTATAGCCAAATAGGTAGTGTATTACTCACTGCAGTAGCAAGCAAGCTTCCCATACGTGATCTCATATACCATCTTCTTCTTCTTCTTCTCATTTTAGACTTTTAGCCTGTTCTTTCCAACCATTTAATTTTCTTGGGAGGTGAATCTCCAACTCTCTACCCATCTTCTAGGTGGCCTTCCCAACGGCATGCGTGATCTGGGGTTTTCATCTCTTGTAATCCTGACTATTCTTTCTGGAGTCATCCTGGAAACGTGCTGATTCCATTCGCGCTTTCGCTGCCTCGACCATACTACAATATCTGGCACATCGCATTGTTGTCTGATGTTGTTTCTTATTCTATCTGCCAGCCGATTTCCTGTTATTTTGCGGAGTACTGGCATTTCGGTTGTTCTTAACGGTGCTTTAGTTTTCTTAGATTCCGTTCTGGCTTCCACGGCATAGGTCATGATGGGTCAGACGTCTGTTTTATATATTCTAACCTTTGCCTCCCGTTTCAGGTATTTGTTATTCCATATTATTTCGTTTAAACACCCTACGACCCCTTTGGCGGTTTCTGTTTGTGTCTTTGTTTCTTCTACTCTGTTTTGCTAGGCAGTTATGTCTGTTCCTAAGTATTTAAATTTCATTACTTGCTCTATCCCTTTATCTTTAACTGCGAGTTTGCATCGGATAGGTTGTTTAGACACTACTAGCGATTTTGTCTTTTCCACAGATATTTCCATGTTGTATTGTATGCATGCCAGGTGAAATGAGTGGAGTAATCTTTGGAGCTTGTCCTCATCTTCCGCTATTAAAACTGCGTCATCAGCATAACATACTGCTACTACACACAGCATCAACAACGGTAAATACTTCAAAAAATTTAAATAGTTTTAATACCAACAATATCAAGGATTATGAGTATTGAGTTTTTTACCATTTTTGACACTATAATATAATTCGTCTTTTAGTCCAATCTTTCGGCAGCTTTTCTTCACTCTACATAACCTTCTTAAACTGTATTTACTGTCGGTACTGCCTTTAATAGATCTCTTATGACATAGTCAGTATCTGCTAAATTTACTCATTTCATATCATTTGTAGTATTTATTATTGCACCTTCTGTTGATTTATTTGTATTTATTTCTAATTATTCATATTCCTGCGCTGCATTTTCACGAACTTCGTTTGACTCGTTTATTCTTTTCGCAATAAATATAATTTCATAGAATCTCGTTTGGAAAAAATTTTCATTAATGACATTCAAGGGAAGCGATGTATTTCAAAATGTCATATCTGAATACCTTGAAGTGCCCTAATTAGCTACTCGACACACTGTACTTAGCAGTTGTAGAATATTCTTTAAATAGAATCTCCTGGAAATCGTTGGAAGTGTCTTTCGCATGCACTCGTAATACACAGATTGTAATCAGGTCATGTGACAATTACTTTCCTCTACGCCGTTATAATCAAATAGAGTTTTGAATGTAATGGCGTCGAATTCCGCCTTTGGTGCCAAACAAGATTAAAATATGAGCGAGGCTTTCAGCAGTCTAAGTATAATATGTGACTTTATATAAATTATCCGCATTTATTTATATTTTGAGTCTAAAGCGGATACTCTATTTATTTATGTAAAAATTTTAAAACTGCACCTCACAGGTACATAATTTATAAATCAGTCTCATGAATTCAGTTAAAATGTATTGCCTTTGCTTTTAATATCAAAAACTATGAACAATATGGCGCTGCCTATTTTATTTGAATTATTCAATATCATTTCACAATAAACAAAAGCCTTCATAGATCCTCTGTTTAGAACATAATTTTAATTTATCTCGTTCTTTTCCTCCTCGACTCTCTCTCTTTCTCTTTACCATCTCTATTTTATACCCCCTACCATCTACCATCTACCTTCTACAATTCTACAATCTATACTTTACCCTTTACCTACAATCCTTTGACGTACCCACTGCCCACTGCCGTTTATGCATTCTCTCTCCATCTCCCTCCTCGCTCTGTTATCCCATTCTTTCCCCGGTCGCGCCATATGTTATCTTTTACCTCATCCTCATCCCTTATTACTCCTTCTCCCACACACACTCGCCTCTTTCTGAGGATAGCTAAGTCTAGAACGATACGAGTAAAAAATGTATTCTGAAAGTATTAACTTTCGAAGTAATGAACCCTATTAAAATTTTAGATTGCATAAATTCTAAAAGTATGCAGTCATAACTGATAGTGCGGGCGACTGTGTTCAAGTAGATTAAAAGGTTTTAAAACGGTATTTAAACAGTACACAATGTGTTATGTCTAGAGATAACCAATTTGGCAGGCACTGCACAGAATGTCAATAAGCTAAATCAACCATAGCATGGGACAATAGTAATAATATTAGTAATAGTAGACAGTAGTAATAGTAATTATTGTACAATACACATTAAACAGTAAAACAGTCAATTTTGCAACCTACAATATTTTTTTCGAAACCAGCAATCAGTACAAAACACCGTAGATTTTTATCGAGAGATGGTTTGCTCCAACATGACAATGAAATTCTTAAAAAGCTTGTTTCTGGGGTAACTGCTCATCCATCCTATTCCCCAGATTTAGTCCATAGTGATGATCGTCTCATTTAGGCATTAAAGCGAAAATAGGAGAAATTCAGTTTTCACATGGCAATAACTTAGAAAACGCGATGATTGAAGCGTTTTGCAAGCAACCAAAAGCTTTTTTCTCCAGTAGGATGCATGAATTGGCTAACGAGTGGAAACGGTGTATCGAGAGGAGAAGAAATTATGTATAGAAAGGATATATCGATTTGCGGCTTTATTGAATAAACAAAATATGACAACCAAAATGCGGATTTCATTTGAAACAATCCCATAACTCAGTATTTGTAGAGCTACGTAATATTCCTTGCCAGAATAATTTTCAATAACGACATTGTCTTTTCAGATAATAACTGAGTGTAACATTATTTTTTTACTTGAAATCCCTTAACACAATTGAAGGAAAAGTATATATTGAACAAGACAGCGATAGGCCTGTTCATAACACAAAGGGAATTGTGAATATGGACTGTGGACGTGAAGACCGGTATTCAACGTTTAAACCACAATTAATAATTCAAATAAATTAACAAGTTAAAATTGTGAATACTATTTGAATAATTAATCAATACGTATTTCGACCAAGCAGAAAAAAAAAGCAATTAACCTATAAACGATAATTCTAACTAAATCAATGATATATCTTAATTACTTTTTTTGCTACATCACAAATAACACAAAGTAACATACTTTTTGTTGTTGTGTACTATTACCTGAGTACATCTCAGAACATATTATGTTATGCTATATCATCATCTACAAACATCTCACAGAATTTTATTCTATAATAAATTCTGCTTTAGTGGCCACATAAACCTCAATTTCCACATGCGGGGATATTGTTACTGGTTCTGATACTGTTGGCTACTACGTTCATGTTTACTTTCTGAAGAAAACCTCGTCACTTCACATAATTTTGTTTATTCGTGATTAAAATAATTTAATTTTTCTACCGTAAAAAAGCTTTAAAATTCATTAACTGTCATTACTGTTGTTGTTGTCATAAGTTTATATTGAAAATACAATTAAGTTATAATTATAATGGTTTTTACAATAGAATACAAAGTATTTATGATTGAATCATATTTTCGAAATGGTGTTCGAGAGAACGCGAATGGATTTACAGTGCGGTGCCATGTTTAGAGATATTTCGGCAACAATTTCCAGATATTGCTGTCCAGCGCACTTAGAAGATGTGTTGATGTATTCCGAGATACAGGGAGCATTACTCGTAGAGATAGAGCTGGAAGGCCAAGAGTTCGTACTCAAAATAAAGTTGATGATGTTCGTCAAGGTTTGAACGAGCAACCCACTACATCACTACGTACACTTTCGCAAGGGACTGGGTTTATCATTAGGAACTTGCCATACTATTGTCAAAAAAGATTTAATGTTGTTTCCATACAAAATTCTTGCTTTACATAAGTTGCTGCCAGCACAGCACAATAGAAGAATTTTGTATTGTCAGTGGTTCCAACAAAATTTAATGAACAGCGACGAATTGCTAAATTTAACGTTTTTTTCTGGCGAGGCCTGGTTCATCCTTTCGGGGTGTATAAACTCAGAAAATATGAGGTTATGGAGTGCTTCCAACCCGCATACTTTTCGCGACTCTCCCCTTCGCCCGTTACAAGTTGGTGTTTGGATTGCTGTGTCTCGAAGACCTACTGTCGGACCCATATTTTTCCACGAAACTGTTACTGCTCAGAGATACCGGAATATTGTACGCGAATTTATTAATCAGCTTCATGAGGATGAGTTCCAGCAAGGCTACTTCCAACAGGATGGCAACTACCTTCGTAAATTTTTTGACGATCGATTAATTAGTTTACGTTCAAATCCAAAATTTCCACCTAGATCACCAGGCTTGACTATTTTAGATTGCTTTATATTCCCTTATCTGAAAAATAATGTATAGAAGACTTCTATTAACAATATCGAGGAACTGCAAAACGGAATTACGGAACAGTGTGCCAATATAGCTCCTCAAATTCTTATAAATGCTTTTAATAGTATGGAAAGACGAGTAAATTTGTGTCTGCAGGAAAATGGTGGTCATTTTGAACAGCTTCTTTAGTTTTTATGTTTATTTTTGTACCACTAAAATAAAAAATTATGATTTCCAATTTTATTGATTACCTACTTGTTATGATTTGTTTAATAGTGTAGTAATTTAGTTGTTACTGTTATCGTCTAAATTGAAATAATAGAACTTATTTCTTCAAAAATTGATTTATTTACATTTACCATGCAACTTAATCTAACATAACGCTGCCGGTTAGGTAATGGCGCTTGCGCTAGATGGTGCTAGAAAGGCTGTGCCTAAACGTCAATTGGTATATAAAGCTTGCATTAGACATTATTTTGTTATTCCATGGCCAACCGCTATGTAATTACTTTTTGAATAACGAAATCCGACGTGCATGATCTTTTATTAATTTTGCCTTATAAGGTATTAGTTTTATCTTTACCTTTGGATATTAAATTATTGTACATTACCGGATTTATTCAGAAGCGCCTTATAAATTTGATAAATATCTCAAGTCTATAAAGAGTTATTATCCTTAGTTATGTATACATTCTTTATTGTTAAATATTTATACTTCTTTAAATACAGAAACTAAAAACAAGTTCCTGCAATTTAGATGTATTATAGTAGATACAACTTTTAATAGAATACAAACTTTTTCTACCAACGTTAGACTTAAGAAATCCTCCATTCTTTTATATCAAACTATTATCTGTATGCTAATACGAACTAAAACGTTACAATTTCTTAAATTCCTAGCTTATAAGACTGACATACATTTGACCAACAGTACTGTTTTAAGATTTTAAAATTAAATTTCATGTTTATTTTTTTCATAGTATTTACGCATACATTATAACAAAAATGAAATATCAATTTCATATATGTGCGTTTTACGCAAATAAAATTAATAATCGTATATAGGGTGAGTCCAGTTATCCAGATCACCTCGATGTTTCGATTATTTAAAGAATTAAAAACATTTATGCAACCACAGATTATCAGTATACGGTAATTCTTCTTCTTCTTAGAGTACTTTATCTTTTACGAAACATAGCGATCATCTCTCCTATGCCTGTGTTGCACGTTTAGAGTGCCACAGACATAGAGGACCTACAGCTTAACGTGGGCTCCGAACCACGAGAAGTGTAAACACTTCTACTCCAGATGAGATTTACTAGGCAGAATACCTCGCTGGTTTGCCATTTACTTGCGAGGGAGAACGGCCGTTAAAAATGCGATGTTCCGGTACTAGAATTGAACCCAGAACCTTCAACGTAGAAGTCTAACTCGCTAACCTCTAGCCCACGGCCGCCTCTATACGGTAATAACAGCCACTCAAAAATAGCACCGGATAAAAATACTGCCTACTCAAAGAAACAATGTTCACTTAATTTTATGAAAAACTTCGTTTTACTTAAAAACGGACCTATACTAACTAAAAGTAGTTTACTCAATAATCTAAACAAATGTCAAAATGGATGTATAGATAGTATACTAAGTTTAAAAAAAAAGCATTTTTTGGTAATTTTAGAAACTTAAATAATAATATAAATACATAATTATGGACCTTAAAGTATTCTATTTTCATAGGGTATTCAAGAAGTATTAGTTAATGTAAATTTGCTTTTCAATGAAAACTAATGAAAATCAGTGCAAAATGTTCTTTATACCCCCCTTAAAAATGGTTGACATAACACTACATGCATGTATCTCAGAAGCTGACATTATTGAACGTTTTGCGGCATAGAAATGGATCGTCTCTTGTCACTCTTTGTGGAGCGGATCTCTTCTGCAGAAATGAACAGTTTTAGTAATATTACATTATATTAGTATTTAATAACAAACGTTCCCGGTGGTACAACCGTACTATAGTAAAAACTAAGAAATGAAAGTAACAAAAAATAAATAAAAGTTACAAAAAATTCAGTACCGTTCAAGTTTACCTCTATTCACTTCCACGCATTTTCTAATTCGTTTTAAAAACAATCTATGGACTACGACAAGCCTGTTAGGTGTAATTAATACACACGCCTCAATTTATATTTTGTAAATGATACTCATTTACTACCCGAGTTCGATATACTATTTCTTTAATTGTAGTCCAAGGAAAAAATCGAGCGGAGTCATACCGCAACTTCTGGGTGGCCATGCATGCACAGCTCCTCTTCCAATCCGATTTACTCCAAATACATTACTATTTAAGTAATTAAGTAAACCTAGTTCGTATTCTCCTATTTATTTCTTCTTTCTCACTACTTTTTCCTAGTTCTATTTTCTACCCTAAGTATATGAATTCTATTACTCTTTCAGTTTGAGTTCCTTTCACGCTAATTATTCTGTTAGTACTATTTTTTTGAATTTCTTTCTAAAGTCGGTGATCATATCTTCTAGTTTCCCTCTACTTTGTAAAATAAAGTCAATATCATCGACGTAGCCTAGATTAGTTAACATTTCCTCGTTAACGTTGTGAAGAGATGCGAGGAAAGTGTATCACCCTACCTTATTCCTCTCTTGGTTGGGAGACATTCGGATTTCTCAAGTAGAATACAAGTTGCTGTGGTTTCATAACTCAGTTGCGCTAGGAGTTGGATATATCGGTGGTCAATCCTGTTATTTGCCAACGAGTTGTATGTAGCCCAATGTGTTACACTGTCGACTGCTTTATGATAATCTATAAAAACTATGTGTATGGGGAATCCATATACATTGGATTTTTCAATGATTACTTTCATTGTAAGCAGATGGTCACTGGTACTGTAATTTTTTTTATTCCATCTTGCTCTTGCATTCTATATCTAATTTTCTTACCAGCGAATCATCTTGTATAAAAATGACCATGCATACACATGTTATTTTCCAATCCAATTTGCTCTAAATACATTATTTAAGTAATTCGCAACAATCCAATTATAGTGGGTAGGATACATCATGTTGGTCATCATGCCGTATATTGCGTTCTATATCTTTCGACAACCCGGGTAATTTTTTGTAGCAAATCGAAGTAACCTTGTCTAGTTAAATATTCATGGAAGAAGGGTGGTCCAATAATACGGTTACCTACTATGCCACACCAAACATTTAAAAACCTTTTGAAAATGAATACCAGTGAGGATTTTCTTGCGCGTAATAGTCCGAATTATACTTATTCACCATTGTTTGAGAATGTTACCTTATCGCTAAACTATACGCAATTTGAAAAAGATAGATTCAAGAGAAGGTAATTCGGAAAGAATCTATAAAATTGCAATTTTTTTCGACGGTCATTTTCTTGCAGTTTGTACACCAAAGTAAAGTGATAAAGATGAAATGTACTTGGTTTCAGAATTCTTCCAATTGAAGTTTTACTAATACCAAGAGTATATAATATAGTGATAATGTTATATCTTCTATGCTAATACCTTCATCTGAGTTTAAACTTTCTTGTCTTACATGGGAATTCTCATTCACTACCGGTAACTCTGTTAGTTAATTGTCCATGTTTCTAATTGTTTTTGTAAAGAAGTTTCAGGGCGTCTAAATATTTTTTAGGCGGTAGTCTCTTAGTTGAATAGCGCCTGATACATAAATTGTGGATTGCATCTCATTTCCGCGGCATTCACTCATCTTAGCAACAAATCTATTATCTCGTTATTTACATACATCTTACTGTTAATTGAAGTTTCTCAATAGCTCAACTTAGTACTGCTGTGAGCAGGCAACATTGCTCAATTTACTTAAATTAAAGAAAAAATTATTTTGGTTGCCAAGTTATATGTGTTTTGGGCGGTTTTGGGTCATTTGCTCGCTACCACTTGCTTGCAGTACTAAGTCTAACTGCACCAAGGCAAAAAAATAGTTTATATTTTGTTAAAACAATTTATGTAACACATCATTTGCTTCATTATTAAAACCTTTACATTTATTACATTTCAGATATCATTTCAGGACTAGGGAGAGTATTAGATTTCTTTACAAATTTTGATATTTTAAGGAAATATTCGTTTACGAAAATTATCTGACTAGATAACTGTTTTTAATTTTTTTGAAACTAAAATTTAAAGAAATGTCAAAAGAAAACAAAAATCAGTTACATATCTAGTTTAAACCAAAAAAACCAACTACTAGATTATACGAATTCAAATACAAGAACAGGCAACCTCCTGAGAGGAATGTAAGATTTTGAGAATTACCAATGGCATATACTAATACTATACTATTTTAAGAATAAATTTCTGGTAGAACAGCTGCCGGCGAGCAATCGGCGGGGCGAACAAATCGTCAAGCATAGCGACCAGCGAGCAAACCGTGACGAGCAAGTGGGTACCATGTTGGGTTGCGTCAACCACATTAGGGGGGCAACTTCGCTACGCTACCACGCACTATTCTTTGTGAACGCGATATTGTCGATTGCGCAAATGTTCTTTGTAATTCTAATTTTAAAAAACAGTTGTGTAAAATGATGTCGTAAAACATTCAATAAATGTATATTAATTCGATGACCTTGTACAAATTAGTAGAGCATTAACATATCGTCCAAAATGCAACCAAAACAAATTACTGCAATGTAACAATCAGTAAAGTCAGCATACCCTAGAAGTAGTATACAAAGACATTACGAGGATATCGTAGAGAACTAAAACGTTAATGTTTATTTAAACACCTTTTGTAATTTTTTACTGGCAATAGGTAGCAATCATCATCATCATCATTATTAGCTCATTCCATCCATCGTCAGATGTAAGCCTTCCCTCATGTCTTCCATCGGTCTCTATTGTTAGTCTTCTGTAACCAATCATAGCCAGCTATTCTTTTTTCATCGTCCGTCCACCTTGTCTGCGGTCTACCTCTGCTCCTCTTATTTTCGCAAAGTCGTCATTCTATTACTCGGCGGGTCCATCTGTTGTCTGTTGTTCTTCCTATATGTCACGCCCAGTTCCATCTCAGTGTGCATATATACAGGGTGTCCTTTAAATGCCTTAAAAGCTTCAGGTAGAATTTTTCCTTTATGAATGCTTAATACAAATCTTCAAAAAAAAGTAGGTATTTGGAGCTTAGTTTTCTTGTACGAGAGTGTTAAAGTTCATATCTTTAAAACAG
>JABXWE010023518.1:0-22547 GCA_014611495.1 Limonius californicus | reverse complement strand
TATTGTGTTCTACAATTGTCAACTAACATGTAATTTTGGAGAAAAATGGACCTTTCAATTGTATGATTTTTGTGAGTAATATTTGGATATAGGTGTGAAGAACATTTTATTATGATTTTGTTAATCATTAATTGTAATATTATTGATTTACGGTGATTTATGTTTAAATTGAGTGTGAATTCTGTTAAAAACAATAATTTATAGGCCGTGTGAGATGTCAAAACATTCCATTTAAAATAAAAAATATGGCTTTAATTTTAGTTTTAATGTAAATTATATTTTCAAGAAGTTATTTAAATATTTGAAATTTCTTTTAAATTGAGTTAATTTCATTCTTTCGCATTGGATGAGGAAATCACATGTTCTTTGTAAGATGTACTTATTTTTGAAAAAATTGTTGAAAAAAAAACAACGGGGACTTGCCATGAAAATCTCATTGTGAATATACGCTCGTCTGGCGAGTCAATTAAAATTGTAGTTTTAAGTGTTTATTATATCCTGTTCGAACAAAACTATCACATATCAGCGTTATTTGTCTGCGTGAAAAATTGATAAAATTCGGTAAATTAGCCGAAAATCAAGAATTTGGGGCGGAGTATCAAAGTTGAGTCAGTAGACTTAAGTTATTTTTTCGACATATTTTGCTTGTATGTGCGTTTGAAGTTTAAAACGTTAACAAACTTCAAGGTTAGGAATTATCTACAAGTTGGACAAAAGTTTCATACCTGTTAATTATTTGCGAAATATTCGCATCATACTCTGGAACTGCAATTGGCGTAGCAATGGAATTCAATTTAAAATAAATTAAAACAAATAAGTAACATCCAATCAACAACAATTTGAAAATTGAAGGAAGCTTGGAGTTAACAATTAAGAAGAAAATACAAAGATGCAACGTATTTGTCAGTTTATTTGTATATTTGAACATCTGAAGTAATAAGTAGAGCTGGCAACCGGATTCGGATTTTCGGATATCCGAATTTTTTTTATGCGAAGATCCGGATTTTGTGAAAGCTAAAAATCCGGTGCCTATTCGGATTTATACGGATTTATCCGAATTTCGAATTTTAGGTTTAGATCCGGATTTCGGATTTCTCATAAAATCCGGATTTTGGATTTTACACAGCGATCCGGATTTCGGATTTCTCACGGAGATCCGGATTTCGGATTTCTTACAGAGATCCGGATTTCGATAACGAATACATCCAGATAATATACTTATAACAGATTTATCGATGATTTTGAATAATCAAGTTTAAAATGAGGAACTTACACATAGACAGCGATTTTACTGGAATACGCATACACCTACAATTTTTCTCCTATGTTTATCTGAATTAACTGCATATTCATACAAATTCTACATGCCAGATTAATGCAGACTGTATTTATGTATATTTACTTAAATGTTTAATTCAAATTAATACATAAACGCACGCAGATAAATTCAAAAAACGGATTTTTGCTTAAATCCGAATATCGGATTTTTTTAAAAATCCGGATAGCGGATTATTTAGGGTAAATCCGGATATCGGATTTTTCGAATATATCCGGATATCGGATTCTTCGGATAAATCCGAAATCCGGATTTTAAAATGTAACGGATTTGACAGCACTAGTAATAAGCAGTAAATAATATTTGGGTTAATTACCTTGTGAAACGATTTTACGAATACGAAGGTGCTCAGTCCAAAGTTTTTCTGCGAGGAACGTTCATCTAGTGAATTTTACCAATACCAAAAGAAAATAAGCAAGTGCTTCATGTGAAAAGGGGGTCCGTTTGAAAGTGCTTTGTTAAACTAGATACCTTACTGTTTACTGTTTTTAAGGTTATACAGCAGTTACCAAAATTAATATTTTAAACCCTGAGATAAGAGTTCTTCTAAGGTTTATGTTTGAAGTGTGCCCTTTGTGTTGTTTCAACAACTTATGTAATAATATTGTAATATTTTTTTTATATAAAAGGAAGATCGTCTTTATTACGAGTGCTAGTAAAGCAACATTTCCCTTTTTTCAAACGTAGTATTTTTGTCGCTTCAATGTGGCGCTCATATGTAGGTCCCTCAATAAAATATTTTTAAAATCAAACAAGAGTGAAATGTAAAGTGACAGTCAATCTAAAGATACGAAAGTACATCAGAAAAAATAAATTAATTAATAGAACGAGCAGCAGATTTATTTCTATTTTAATAGTGATGCCATGGAATAAGTTTGAACAAAACTCCACGCAGTGGATATGTATTTGTGTGTAGGTATGTATATGGTCGGCAGAATTTGGGTTGATCCCATTCCGATTATTATTAAATGAGACCGACAGTAGAAACTTTTTATATTTAGCTTCAAAATGAGAGCAACTAATATTTTTATTAATTTCTAATTATTAGAAGCAAATTCAACTTCGTTATTCCAAAAAGTATATAAAATTATATACCCCACTGTAAACGACGTCAAAATGAAAATAAAATCAAAATTAATATTCTGTTACACCGACTATTACTATCATGATTATTCAAGCTTTCGGGCTGTTTCCGGAAAACTAAATCCCTTAAATTGCATTAGAATTTCTGGCAAATCTCTAACGATGAAGAAAAAAAAAGAAAAACATGAAGTATTGCGCAGAAATCGAAATAGGGAAAGAAACGTTAAAAGAAAAGTTAAGGAAGATAGCTTATTGCATTAACATGTATTTTAACTTAGCCATATCAATGTTCAAAATCAGAACGGAAAGTTCGATATCGAAGCAATTCAAATGGAGGTGAAATAGAAAATGTCCGTAAAACTGAAAGCTGAGATAATACAGAATGCAAAATGAACAAATGGGGAAAGAAAGAATGGCTACTTCATAAAAAATATGTTCGATTTTAATAGCAACAAAGAATTTTTTTACAAAATAGCTGTCCATGTATAAGCTGTCGTATTTTTGTACCATTTTCTTCACAGATCACAATTTAGAAACTATAATATTATAGGGAAGCTGCATAGAAGTCCAGAGATAATTTAACTTCAGCAGTAAAGCTAGTAGGATTTTTTAAATTCAGATATCAACGCCTATATAAGCAAACACCAGTAATCCAATTGTTATGAACTTTTATGTTACTTTAAAGCTCTTAACTATTTCAATCACAGAGTAAACACAAATTTTGAGGTAAAAGAATTGTAAGAATTGTTGAAATTGTCTGAAAACAGATACTATGATGAGAACATCAAACAATTTTAAATAAATCTTTTCATGAAGGGTTAACAAGATTACTTGTATTTATTCATTAGACTTAAGTGAGTGAGCTTAATGCACTGTTCCTCAAAATCCTTGATTCAGTTAACATATAATTTTAGTAATTTTGTATATTTAGCAACCTTAAACATTAAACTTATAGTACGTTTACAAATATAAAATACTACGAGTTGTTTTAATAAAATATATGGCGTGATAGAGGTTTCCACATCTCAAAATTATTTTTTATGTATTTATGACTTAAACGAATTTTGGAATATCTTAAGTTTAGTTCAGGGGTGAAAGTAAGCCGGAACTCTCCGGAGCGCCGTTCCAGTAAAACACTTGGAAACGGAACTCGATTCTGGTTTAAAATCGCCATACAACGAGGAAAATATTAGTTTATTTTTCGTAAACAATCTACAACAAAATAAATTAACCAACATGGATACAAAATGATTTCTCATCTGTGCTCCGTATATACCAGTTCGACGATGGATAGCGAGCGGCAAAAGGTAGAAGTATAGCCTATACTCGTCCATTGCATACGACACCAATGTGTACATTGTACTGTTTCGTGTCTTTTTGATTGCTCAACCAATTGTGTTTCGGCAAGACATTTTTTTCTACTTTCACCTGTGGTTCTATTAGACTCAAAAAACTAGCACTTCCTTTATATAAAATAAAAAATGTAAATAGGTATTATATTTTAAAGCTTACACTAAGACGAATGTCTAGAATTTAAAATGTCTAGTGTTATAGGGCTTTTTAATTCAAATCTTGTGAGGTTAGTCCAACTTACTAGCGTCAAAATTTAGTTTAAGGTGTCGAAAATATAAGGTAAAAGACTCTACTAGCACTTTATTCTATATGAAGAAGCTGAGTATCTTGTTGGAAAAATAATTTACACACGATTTTAATAAATAACGACGAAGCAGCTTCAATTGAAGCCTTAAAGAAGTAGAGGAATAATAATTGTTAATTATTATTTCGAGTACTCTAGATGACCTTCCACCATTAGCTAGAACCCTTTGCAAAATCGACATATCAGACCTTAGTAGAGTGTCTATTATTGGAAGCATTAATTATTATTTTCAACAATTCAACCTCATTATTCAACTTTATTATGCAACTTTATCAAATACGCCAAGGACTTTATATATCACCAAAGCTGTTAATCCAAGGAAGGAAGGATAACCTGGGCATACAATTTATTCAACTCGATCGCCTTATTCAACAATTTTCAATAAGAAACGCAACTACTTATCTAATAAAATGTTGTATTTGCAACTTGCTATAGCCAGATATCCGAAAATAACTTATAACAATTGACGCTAGGTCACAAATATGTCAGATATTTTCGTCGGTATATAATTCCACTTATGGTTATCTAGATTTTTTGGCTTAATAATGGGTTCTAAGTATATGCCCTTTTTAGAACGATATTCTAAAACACCCTGTATTGTGAATAGAACATTGAGTTTTATCTGTTCTGGTATCCTATCTTATGTGTTACATAACCAATCTCTCTCATTTCCCCTTAACTTTACTCGCTGCTGAACTTGTAATTAGAAACCATTTTGGATGCTGTCATTGAATACCTGACACTTTTTTTCTGAATTTGACCTTTATCACCATAACCAACCATAATAACAGTGTTAATAGTTGCACCCTTTTACGAATTCTCAACTACTGTTCGGAATAGTATAAGCATTAATATTAATCTCAATTAAAGGCCATTAAAGTAAAACAATTATATCAGTTAATCAAAAAACACGTTCTTTTGTAAAACCATATGATTGCAACGAGAATTAATCAGAAACCGCCATTCTAATTAAAATAATAGGCTTGCAAATATTCTGAGAAAACAGAAATTCTGTTAAATTTATCAAAGGTTTATTAAAAACTTTGTAATTAGTTTTATTCCACCATATATGTAGATCATATTGTTAACAGCCTCTTCGTTCCACTACTGCGCACCAGCCTCTTCTGTACCACGTGCTTCTCCTCGGCGCTAAGATAGAAACACGGGGGACCTACAATTTAACGTCGATTTTGAGGGAGAGAAATTCCACAACACGATTTTTGGCATCAAAACCCCACGTTTGCCAACCGGATTGGAAAATCGTGTGTGGTGGATTTAACCACAAGATGTTTATACGCTGCAGGCCAATGCTGGGCAATCGAATTCACGCCATAAACGACGTTTTGGCAGAATGTGAACGCTCAGCCAACTGAGATACCACTACACCATGAATATCATGCAGATATTATATACCCCTTATATTTGACGTATAAATTTAGTAATAATTCAGTAATTCAATAATAAGGTATGCATTCTTCCGAGGAAATTCACCGACTTGACAGTGGAATCCTTGCATTACTATACTGCTTAGAAACATTTCTTCCATATAATCATCCCGGTTATATTAGTAAATGTTTTCAAAGCAAGTAGTAGACGATGCAAGTTTGTTTACTGTTATGGTTTCCTTCTAAGAAGTGAAATGCTCTTGTTTCAGCCCCTCATGCCATGGGATATACACCACAAGAACAATTAGATCGAATTATCCGACCAGTGGACCTCAAACTATTAGTTGTGATCCAACAATGGATCGTGAAACACTTGTTGCGAAGAATGTTAAAACTCAAAAGGTACATTGGAATTAGACAAAATGAAATATTATAACAATTTAAAACAGTATGTTCTAAAACATGGTCGTCTAAGGCCACACTTTTCGACTATTATTTCAGGTTGCAGATACGTCTCACTGCTAGTTACCAGAGTCTTTTTTGCCACGTATTTCTGTAAAGTACAAATACTGGGGACCTACAGTTTAACGTTGAATCCAAACAACAAACATTCCAGAGGTTTTTGTTGAGTTTAAAATTAATTGATCAGGCAAATCTTTAATAAATAAAGATAACTAAAACTGTTAAACATAAAGCGATAATAGAATTAGTTTTCTTATTCTATATTTAATAGTTTTATGATGTGCTTGTTTTAGCAACATACATTTTATAATTGTACATCTGTATTATTTCAAAATCAATTAGAAAAAAAACACCTTACCAATGCCGTTGTGATCGAAAAACAATTAGTAGCTCTGCTTCTGTCCAACTCCAATAAGAGGCCGATAATGGCTATTACAGTAATCAACTGGTCTGTATTACATATTTCTACAGTCTAAGAAATTGTTGCTATTGCATGACAACAAATATAAGAATTCAACTATGATAATGAAGTGATTTCTTTGCAATGACATCAGTGAATTGAAATATAAATAACTACAAATAAAATTATTGTTTGATCTAATACATTTATTTATTTGAATGCATTTTCAATATATATTTAATGAAACTATTTACACTACATGTTCTCTTAATACCATACGCATATGTATATGCAAAATTATCCGCATAGCTAATTTATTAATTATGTTTTGCCTTACTTCGTATAAATCAACAAAACAAACAAAATCAGTAAAATATTAATCAAATTTGTTAAAATTATTAATATTATTTTGCTTATAGATAATAGATAATTGTTAAAAATATCAAAGATATCGCAAATATACAACACAATAATTAGAGATATTTTTTTGATAATGTCGAATAAGTATATTTTACAAATATTTAACGATATATGCAGGGTATGTGCACTGCATATGTTTAGACAATATACTGTTATAGGCATAATAAATATTTAAAAATGTGACATTTATATATACAGCGTGATGATAAAGTTCCGCACAAAATTGATAATTTCGATATTTAGTGACTTTTAGTAAAACCCTGACAGAGTTTCTAATGCAATTTGTTTCTATTGATTTTTGTTTCTGTCCTATGATGCCATCATTCATTTTCTTTAAATGACAACCCAATTTTCCACCTTACTTTGATAGACCTTCGCACCAAGTAAAAGACTATATCAAAACATTAGAGAGAACTATACACAAAGTTCAAACAATTCCAAATTATTTTTAACGTAAATAAGAACATTATGCAAAACATTACCTAACCGAAGTGTTCAAATTGTCCACCATTAACCGGTTGACATAGACTAGCACGTGTGTAAACACTTTGTATAGCACGCGCAATAATTTTTGGACTGATATTTTCCATTTCTAAACGAATCCTACGCTTTAATTCGTTTAAATTATTTAGCCTACTAATATACATTTGCGATGTCACATGACCTTATTGAAAGAAATTTATCGGCGTTAAGTCAGGTGATCCCGCAGGCCATTCAGACGAACCTCGCCGTTCTTTCTACTTACGGGCTCATGTAAACTCACAAATTTACATTAGTAGATATCAAGAGACCCAAAAAAAGCTGATCCTCAGCGGACTGTGGAATGAAAAGTCACGTCTTTACTAGACTAAAGGAATGTTTATGATGTCAGATAAACTAGTTATTTTTTTTATACGAATCTGACAGATTGTTAAAATGGTTTTTAATACATTTCAAAGAGCTTTCATTATTGAATCTTACCTTCGGAACGGCTTTCAAGTTGACGGAGAATGGACCTATTCGATTCCTCCTTGTTTTGTGGAATTCCGAGAGAGGTATCCCAATGAAATTATTACATACCGAAAATTTTACGCTTTGGTTAAGAATTTAATCAGCGATTTTCGAGAAACTGGAAGTGTTGGAAGATAAGAAGGGTCTGGTAGGTCAAAAAAGATAGTACCTGCTTTAATTGAAACTGTAAGACAACGAATTGACGAAGTTCCAAAAACACCAATTAGACATTTATGCCAGCAAGTTGATGATTTAAGTTACGTTACATGCCACAGAATATTGAGACAAGCTTTGCATGTGCATCCTTACCGATGTATTTCCGTTCAGGAGCTTTTAGAAGAGGATTATCGAAAAAGAGTTCAGTTTTGTCGTTGGTTTTTGGATAATCTCAATGATGAGCAGTTAAATTTAACCTTTTTTACCGACGAAGCCTGGTTTTACCTTAATGGATATTTTAATTCACAGAATATGCGGATTTGGAGTAGCGAGAATCTACACGTTACAATTAAAACTACCCTTCATCCACAGAAAATATGAGTCAGGGTTGGAATGAGTCGTCGTAGGTTAGTTGGGCCAATATTTTTGGAAGGCACTCTAACTGCAGCAAGGTACAGGAGCGAATTATTGCAACCTTTCTTAAACGAACTTCACGATGATGAGCTACAGGATGGTTTTCTGCAACACGATGACGCAACAGCTCATGCAACTGCAGATACAATTAATTTTTACGCGAATATTTTGATGACCGAATCATTAGTAGGAATACTGCAATACTCTAGCCCCCTCGCTCTTGTGATATTACTGTTTTGGAATTTTTTTATGGCCCTATTTGAAAAACACCATGTTTAAAACTCCAGTTAATGATTTAAACGAATTGAAGAAAACTGTCAAGAAATTAACAACTTACCTTAATTATTACAAAATATTTTTGAAGGTATGAGAAGACGAGTTCAGAAATGTTTGGAGCAAGAAGGCAGGCATTTTCAACATCTGTTGTGATCATTACATTAGTTCAGGTGTATTCATTTCTTTTACTGTTGCTCAATAAAAGATTTCTGCACCTAAAAATTATGTTTCATTATTATTTAATTCTAGCTAACACACCCTAACCTGAAATTGACATTATAAACATTCCTTTAGTCTAGAAAAGACGTGACTTTTCATTCCACAGCCCGCTGGGGATCAGCTTTTTTTGGATCTCTTGATATTTGGCCCGTTTAAAGCGTCAGATTTGTTTAAAAATGCAACGTATCAACCCGAAAATTATTGAGCGTGCGATATGCACGGGCTGATTAGAGCCAGCTGCTTAATAATAGTGAACAATGTGAACATTTCCGTTAGGTAATTTTTGCATAAGGTTCTTATCGCCTTTTTTGCTATTATAATTTAACTTGTGAGGAAGTCTATCAAAATAAAGGGAAAAAATGCCATTAAAACAAATTAAGCAGAAGAAGGTAGAAAAAAATACGTTAGAAATGTCTTTTTAAAAAATAAAGCTCAGGTGTTTCAGGGTTTTCCTAAAATACATTAAATAACAACATTATGAATTTTGTGCGGAACTTTATCACCACGCTGTATATTTAGCAAACCTCGCCATCAATTATAAAATCTAAAAATTGTACCTTTTTCAAGTACTTTTTGTATCTACCGCAGTATATTAACTGAATAGCTGAATACAATTCCCACTGAAAAACTATTTGTTAGTCGACGTGCATTTCGAACTTAAGGAAATCCCTGTATATTATTTAATGTTTTTAAGATTCCATTACGTAGGTACTTGGAAAGTTTAAACGAAGTGCTACGAAAAACTTTATATCCATGATCACTCATGGTATCTTGAGCAAGCTTTGTTTTGAACGTTGCAGCTATCAAAACGAGAGTTTTTCTATTCGTTTCCGCTGATTAGTTTCCAGCGATCAAAAAGCGGGTACGAACAAAGAGCGCAAGAGACAAAATTTATGATGCGCCACGTTCTTTGGAAATGTAACCCCACTTATTGAGATTAACTTAATGAAATGCATAATTTATACCCCCTAAAATGATTTAATAACTCCTCTTTCTTGGAGTGCCGGGACAAAACATCACGACGAACAGCCAGGCAAATAGATAAAGGAAAAGCATCAGCAGTAGCAGCAGCAGCGGGTAGAAAGTTAATGCAAGAAAATAGAATGTGGAAGACTGTAAGAGCTGTGTTACACTTTTATTACCGGATGAGGCTATAGCGAACTGGAAATGGTTCGAGCTACTCTACATTTCGAGCCACTTTAGGTGATTAAAAAGTACTCAGAGCACCAGAGCAAATTGAAGCGACAAAAATATCAAAAATGTTGCCTTGGTTTTAAACAAATGCTGAAATAAGGTAGACATAATCAGAAAATATACTTACAAACATATTTTCTGAATGCAAAAAATTATGTGTAAATTGTCTGCTTTCATATTTTTAAGTATTCTTCCGGGAGTTATTATGTAAAAACAGCGTGTTATACTTTATATTTTATAAAAAAATTAATTATTTATTTTGTACACTGGATACAGGAAGCTGTTCAATATTGAAAAATGAAATAAACGCCCCATTAAGCTACAAATCATAAATAAATGTAGGCAAAGATGGTTTTAAAAAATAAACTTACACCACTTAGACTGCTGTAAGAATCCAATTGTAATTTTAGAAACAAAAGCAACTGCTTCACTCACTGAATAAAGCTGAAAAGCTCTTTTTTACCCAAGTAGATTTAAAAAATTTGAAACTCAAAGATAAGTGGGAAAGTATGTTCATTGTGTAAATAAATATCAATGAAATAGGAAGTCATGGATATTAAATAACATATTATTTGAATATATTTGAATAGGCAACCCAAATAGCACTAAGATACCGACAATTATTTTTAACTGTTACATTTCAAAAACCTAGTAGTATAAAATTTAACAACGATGAATAAAGAATTAACTACGATCTTTTTAAGCAAATGCAAGAAATGCTTGTTTCAAAAATAAAAACAGTTGTACAGTACAGAGTATAAATTTGAAAACGTACAATGTGTTGTATACTTCTAGACGTAGAAGAGGTATTGACAATGTCTTGAAACAGTTTCTACAACATGGAGGGAGAATCATCATGACTCATCAAGGTAACCTCCCCATTCAACCTCTTAGGCTCAAACTACCCCAACAATCACATTTCAAATACTCGTACGGAATGTTATTTAGTAGTAGATAGCATTCTTTTAAATGGTTTCTTTCGGAAAAAATTAGAATTAAAACTCAGTACGTTCAAAACCAGTTGGTTTAATTCAATTTTAAAAATATTACATTAAGTGTTCAAAACGTTTATCGTTATTCTCAAAGACTGTAGTAAATAAAGTCTACTTTCAAATTCGCTCCAAATAGTTTGAAAGGTTTGAATAGTTCGGAATTCGTGAACTATTCCTTCTCGCAATTGTGCAATGGAGTGAGGCTGATTTTTTAGACAACAAACTTTAAGTGACCCCATAAAAGGAGGTCTAATGGTGTGAAATCTGGAAATCTTGGGGGCCATTCCATTTTTCAGAAACGAATCGGATAAAAAATTTTTGCTACTGTTGAATAACATTTTGTAAGAGCTTTTCAATGACGTATCACAAGGTGGATGTTACCGTGTGAATGCTTTTCTGCTGGAGTTGAATGGGGAAGGTTACTTTATGAGTCATGAATCATGATAATTCATCCTCCACATGGTATATACCTCTCTTCCTTCGAGTACATTTTCAAATTGACACACTGTATGTTGTTTGAAACTTTATTATATAACGCTCAAACTTAAAAATTATATTATTAATATTATGCTGAACATTGAATTTATAGGCATTACATATTTCTTACACCAAATCTGTAAAACTACGTGTACATAGAAAGCAGTACTTAGAAACCATAAATCTGATATTTATATACTTGAAAATGCCAATTTTTAAATGTACAACGGTGTATAAAACTTGATCAATAATTTAGAAGAAAGAAAAGAAAGCAGACTTTATATGCGAAAATACAAAAAATATTGTAAAATGTTGAAAATAAAATACATACAAAAACTTCATTAACCAAAACGTACCAACTTTGTAAATTTGTATGTATCTAAGTAGTGTGGTATAATAGAAATCCTCAAAATACAAAAAGGAAATCAAAGAAAAATATAAAATCTTTAACTTTAATCGGATAGAACGACTTCAAACCAATTTAGTAACTATTAGTTTTTATGATAACCTGAGTGTATATGACATGTTTTGCATCAAATGTCTACACTTTAAAACTGTAGTATTAAAGAGCAAATTAATTCAAACACACCATATTTCTATCTAACCCATTGTTATCAATATTAGGGCCGCTTCGATTTTTAAAAAATCTAGCAGATGTAAACAATCAATTATTAAACAGTCTTTCATTATTGCTTCATTTTGAGGAGGCGTTTGAACATTCTTCAAAAGAAGACAATTTTGGAAAAACTCCTGAGTTTTAATTCAAACTGAACGAGATTTTGATGCTACTAATTTATGACATAAAATGTAAAGCGTCTTGTAATATATCTGTTTGCTTTATCTCCATATACTCAAATAACGCGTACTCGCTTCCACTTTAACATTTAACAAAAATGTTAAAATGCAGATATAGTGCCGATTATTATTAGAATTATGAAGAATCCAGAGAAAGCGTTTTATATAAGGCCCAGGGAGGTGGTGACGAAACAGAAGTTAACGCATTGCAGTGGCGTAAACATATTAATAAATCTTCTTGCTTTTCAATTATGGGACCATGAATATAACGGCAACCGAACAGCCTTCGTTGAATTGCACGTATATCCCAATAACTGAAGATCCTCCAGTCGTGAGAGAACACGTTTTAAGTTTTATTGCAATCTATTACCTCACTGGTGAAAACTTTGCAAAAACAATTCTTCAAAAATGTGAACAACTTGGTTTGGATCAGTTTAGATATGAATAAATGTGTGGGACAAGGAGATGACGGAGCAAGTAATATGGCTGACCATGAAAAATGTGTACAGGCCAGGGTAAGACGACATTACATCAAAACTAGATACATTCACTGTACCAATCGCCGGCCTCGGTGGTCTACTGGTTAGCGCATTTGCCTTTGGAACCAAAGGTAAAGAGGTCAAATCCGGCCGAGATCGGTGAAATTTTTCTAAAAAATTCTTAGTTTGGGCGTACAATAAGCCAATGATGGCTACAGTACTTAGAGATGTTCGGAAAATCGCGTCCTAGATCTCGCTCTTTCAGATACAACACTATACTAGTCACAAACTCAATCTGTCATCACAAAGTGTGAGGCACACATTGAATATCACTCAGGACGTAGCTCGATTTTTCCGCAAGAACTGCCAAGCTACTTAAACATTAAAAGACGCCATCCAGGCACGGCACATACTCCAGATATTAAAAAAGGAGATTGCTTGCTCTTTGCAATGCAAGATTTGCAGAGCACCGCGAAAGTTTAGAAAACTTTGCGGACTATTTTACTGATATGTATATGTATCAGTCTTGAGAAAATTGCTGAATTACGTCGCCAAAGTTCAGGAAAAGCCTCCGCATTTTTAGCTAGAATAGAGAGAAGCACATTTTACACTTCCTCTTTACAGTACCTTCAATCTCCGCAGCATGACTAATCGTCATCCTTAATATATCTAAAACGAATTATTTAGACGCTAAGAAAGGTAAGAGAAGATGTATTCAATTTAATATTTACAACAGCTTCAGAATTCAGTAGATATATTTTTGGCACTGATCTGCGGAATCCTCGATTAAATAGGAGTCAGGCACAAAGAGCAAACGCTGACACAGAGTCTACCGAAGACTACTACAGAGTAACAATTTTTATTCCTTGTCAAGATCAAATTATTGAGAGTTTGTAGGAGAGATTCGTATGTGTAAGTATCTATATCCGAAATCAAGCAGTTTTTTCACAATCTTTGTATACCTATATACACTTACAAAAAATGTACAGACCCCCTCTAAATAACAATCCTGACTACGTTACTGCATATTAAACTTCTAAGCTGAAAGTCTGTGATTCAATTCACACCAACGTATTCCGTCTAGTAAATCTATTCTGCAATAGAAGTGTTTATATTTCGCGCACGGAGCTCACGTTAAGCTGTAGGTTCTCTATGTCTGCGGCGCCTTAATCACGAAGTACAAGCAGAAGAGAAAAGACAGCTATGTCTGGCAAAAGATAAAGTATTTAAAGAGAGGAAGAGAGAGAGAGAAAGGGAGAGGTCCAGAACGAATATTTCTTTAATATAACAATTCGGGATTTTTAAACATCTTATTTTCCACATCCTATTGCTAGAGAGAAGTAAAATCAGGGGTGAATGTAAGTCGAAACACTCCGGAACACCGTTCCAGTGAAATATTTTAAACGGAACTTAGTTCCTGTTCAAAATCACTATGCAACAAAGAAAAATAACAGTTTATTTTTTGTATACAATCTACAACAACAAAAAATTAAACCTAAATGAACTCCAGATTATTTCCCACTCTAATCTGTGCTTCTCGTGAATAGCGGGCGGCTGAAGGTAGAAGCACGGTCAACACTTGTCCGTTGCACAGTACAGCAAGGGGTACGTCACGAGCTTGTTATGTTTCGCTTTTTTAAGCACTCAACCAGTTGCGTTTCGGCTAGTCATTTTTTCCACCCCTGACTAGAAGCCAATAACACTACATTCTTGTGAGTACCTAGTAGCTTATACGTTTGAATTTTTTGCATTTATAGTTTTATAAAATATCGCAAATAATAAAATAATTATACCCTTAAATACATTTAAAAATATAATTTGATTATCAGTATGTTTATAACTCTGCATCACTTTAAAATATTTTAGAAAGTCTTAGTTCTTTAGAGACTGACAAAAGTATCATCATCAAGTACAGAAATGCATAGGTACATGTACCTTCTTATTTTTCAAAAAACGATTTACCAGCATTCTATTTGTTTTTTGAAATAATAAACGAATAATAATACAGTAGAGTTGCACAGAGTTCCACTTAAAAAAATTTTAGCACCTCAATAAATCAACTACTACAGTATCTATTTGGCTTGTTAGAGTAACATTTACTATATTTGCATTTGCAAATGCATATTTTAGATATTTTTGGTAATAAATGCATATTTTAATTGTTTTGAGCAGTAATGCATAATTTGCAGCATTTGTCGGTTTAACTTGCTTATTTATACAATTTTTTACTATGAAGTATAGATCAACTTTGTCAAGCAGTCTGGGGCATTTCCAGAAATTTAAAAAATCTTCTGAACTCATTCATTCGCTATTTTGAATAGGTAGATACTTTCTTAGTTGTTAAGCTTAGCAAAACCAGAATACTTGAAAATGCTAAGGGAATTACCAGGGTTTGAGTGGCCCTGTTGCGTTAACGGGAAAACCTGTGAAAGTTGAAAGATTAACAACTCATCATTTCATCAACAATCAGTTGTCTACTAATTCCAATAGTGTGTTAACATCTTCAAGATGCCGAAAACAAATAAAGGTATAAGTGCTATTTTAAACCAATTTGTGAGAGACTATGATGATTTCACAACAGATGGGCATCTGTTATTTTGTAAATAGTGCGAAGTTCCTGTTGCGGCAAGCAAAAAGTTGCAAGTTACGCAGCATCTCCAAACCGGGAAACATGCAAGTAATAAACATCGAAGAAGGGAAAATAACCAACGGCAAGTGTTAATATCTACTTTTCCAAGGCCTGGGCCTAAACGTTCAAAATGTAATGAAGAAATTAGTAAAGCTTTTATTTGAGCTGATATTCCGTTGCCTCAACTAATGAATGAACTTCTTTGCAATTTTTGGAAAAGCACACGAAACAGAATATTCCAGACGAATCGACCTTAAAAAAAAATTATGTTTCCGAGTTATATACAGCAACAATACACAGACTAAGATAAAAAGTAAAGAATCACAATATTTGGCTGTCTTTGGATGAAACAATCGATGAAAACAAAGATGCGTAGCAAATTTTGTGTTTGGTTTATTAGGGGTTAACGAAGAAAAAAAGAAATCATATCTGCTGACTTTAAAAGTCGTGGACAAAGTGAATCATTCAACAATTGCTGCTTTCTTCAACGACTCTCTAAGCTTATTGTACCCGTCTGGAATTATATATGAAAAAGTGCGAGTGGTTTGTAGTGATGCTGCACCATATATGTGTAAAGCAAGTAAGTACAGTTTTTGTATCCAAACATGATACATGTGACCTGTTTAGCACATGGTTTACACCGAGTAGATGACTTCGTTCGCAATCTTTATTCAAACGTTAACGAGCTGATATTATCTGTGAAGAAGATTTTTCTGAAAGCACCGAGTCGTGTGCAGAAGTTTCGGAGGACGTTCCACTTCCGCCCGCGCCAATCATTACAATATGGGGAACTTATATCGATGGTGCTATGTATTACGCTGAAAATTTTGAAATTGTGAAGAAAGTTGTTAATGAATTCGACTCTGAAGAAGCGCAGGGCATTGAAGAAGCACAGGGTATTCGGAGAAAAAAAGGTATTCGAGAAGATTTGATTTTTAGTCGAACTAATTTGGCTTGCATTTCAACTGTAATCTCTAAACTAGAAGCGAAGGGATTATCTTTACAAGACAGCATTGAAATAGTAGAAGCTATGGTTAAGAGTTTAACTAAACTCAAGAAAAAGGATTTCATTAATAAATTCTACGAAGTGCTGTCTAAAATACGGGCTATCAACAACTGAAGAATATGCAAAAAAGAACATTTAAATATCATTGACATTGTAAATTATGAATTTGTACCAATAGTGTCGTGTGATGTCGAGATAGTCTTTTCACATACAAAAATATTATATATGATTTGATTTTATAATTTTATTAATTTTAAATTAGTAATTTTGTATTTTTTTGATTAACCTTAATATAATAATTTTGGATTTAAACATTTTTTGTGCAATTTAATAGAAAAATAAATATGTATTGATTTAATGTTAATGTTTATTTTTTCTAGTTAGTTGACTTTTTAGTGCATATTTAGGATGTTTTTCATGCATATTTCCATGCATATTTTGAAGTTTTTTAGTGCATAATTATCCTAAGCCTAGTTATTAATATGAAAATAGCACCGTTTTACAATATATCCATCACTTATATCATATCAAATTTCAGTCGAGTTGAGTGAGTAATGAAAGCTGTACTTGCGTATAAACGTAGCTTTTGAAACGAAAATTGTAAAAATTTTTCATTTTCTAAAAATCAGTTGCATACGGATTGGAATACTTTCTTGATTTCTTAGTTTTCCCTGTGCCTGTTTTTCCCTTATTTTATGATTATTATGATATCTGTGGTATTTGCGTAATCCTATAAACATACCTAGTGTACAAGCAGAAAGCCTAGAAGATTTACAGGCTCTGGTTGAGAGAATAAAATATGAAGGCGAGGCAATGGGACTGTCAATAAGCAGGAAAAAAACAAAATATATGGTAGGAGGCAAGAACGTAATAAATAATAATCACTTGCTTCTAGACGGAGAAAAAGTACATAACTTTAAGTATCTGGGAAGTTGGTTAAATGCGGACCCTGATAAGGAAATTAAAGTAAGGATAGAACTGGCAAGAAGCACCTTTATGAAATACAACTCTATGCTGTGCAGTAAAGAACTAAGCATATCCACTAGACTTAAATTCATGAAGTGTTATGTATGGTCCCAATTAATGTATGGCGTCGAAACATGGACACTTAAAGCAGCAATAACAAAAAGGCTGGAGGCTCTGGAGATATGGATATACAGGAAAATGTTAAAGATACCATGGACAACAAGAATAACGAACGAAGAAGTTATAGCCAAAATAGGACAACCACGAGAACTGCCAAGAAACATTAAACAAAGGAAAACTGCCTATCTTGGACATGTATTGAGAAACAATAAATACAAGTTGTTACAGGTCATTATGCAAGGAAGAATAAAAGGGACGAAAGGAGTGGGAAGAAAAAAGAAATCATGACTGAGAAATATCCGAGATTGGACAAAGATGAATATTGAACAATTATTCCATGTTGCAAGAAATAGAGATGAATTTGGAATGGTGATAGCCAACCTCTAATTTAGAGAAAGCACTAAGAGAAGAAGAGAGGAAGAAGTACAAGCAAAACACATATTTTTATATCATACTATACGTATTAATTATTAAATTCCTAAAATTTTGGTTAGCTGGTACTAGGAATATTAAGCAAAGCATTCTGACACGTGCCAACCGACAAAAAGCTCACCTCCAAGCAAACACAATAAATCCCAAACAACAGTATCACATATCTGTCCTAATGGTGCAACATATTAAAGAATTAGCTACCCTCTCCTACAAAACACTAAGCAATAATCGTCCGAACGCAGATCTAATCGTTACAGGGGTCAAATTGTCAGAGCAACACCCTTGAGTCACGTGGCTTTTGGTAACCAGATCCGGAAATGCTGATAGATTCGCGCTGATGCGTCCTAATCGCATCCTGATCGCTCCTGCCCGTGAAATTGCTTTATTGTTGTTTCATGCGTTCGGTTGTTGGCTCTTGTTAATATGAGTGGGTCACACGAATCTTGTTGACAAGTCACTTGAAGGCATAAGTGTGGCGAATTTTGGACATTACGATTTGTTATCGAGGGTGTGGTGAATCTAAATAAGTTAATTACTGAAAAAAAATAGTATTGGTTGTTCAGCTCAAGTGCGTAATGAAGAAATGTTGCTAATTTTAATAAATTTTCGTAGGCCAAAAACATTCTAAATTAATTGAGATGGAAAAATCAAGATATCTTTGATATAATGCTTTTTCTGCCAAGCTAACAGTATTGCCTTCTGCAATTACCTGATGGTCAGCATTTTTTGTTGGGGAAAGTAAAAGAAGTATACGATCATTATTGTCATAAAAACTTCTACAAACAAATTAATAAGATATAAGATAAATTGAGATATAAGATATGTACTTTGCAAATAAGCGTAACTGCTAACTTATCGCGTAAACGTTTATTGTAAGCAGATTCTTGTTCAAGGCTGTTTCCTTGCCTGAGATTGTTTAGAAAGCTAAAGGTGGCAGTGGCCTGGCTTCCAATTACATTGTAAACCCAATATTCTTATGTGTATAAAAACTGTACTCATCGTGTACATATACATACTGGGTGGGCAAACTAAGGTGTCTCTCCTTAAAAGTGCAACGCAACATATCTAAAGCATGGCAACCAAAACTTCTTTTTTCCTAAATTTTATTAAATTGATCAATGTTGCCTAGTAATGACAATACTATGTCGAACTGTCTATTTATTTAAATTTTAATTAAGATGAAGAAAAATCACATTGTTGCTTATTTTTGGTGAACGCCGCGGAAATACGACTGCAGCCCGGGATTTATATATCAGGCGCTATCCAACTGGAAGTCCATCGAATAGCGGGGCTATATGTTAAAAGTATATATAAGTATATTTTGTCGCTGCAACTTTTATTTTATATTTAATGATACTTTTACACGAGATCGTAACAAATAGACCTCTACTTGAACTTTCTTTTAGTTATATTTCATTAAATTACTAAGCTATACTTTTTGCTGATTAATTGTAATTAAATTAACAGAACTGAAACTGTACTAACGAATTTCTAAGATAACCAGTTTTTTTGGTAGGTATTTGTAAAGTTAGAATTTTTATTATTTTATTTAAAAACGAACATGTGTATTATTAATTAGAACAAATTATTGCAATTTTCATCATTAAATCCCGATATAAAGTGTCATAGAATTCAAGGTGACCGTACTTTTTCCCCACAAATACAATTTAATATTAATAATCTAATGACAATCGTTAATTTGTGATTCTTACATTTCTGCAGTAAATAGGCCGATATTTTTCGGCCAATAACCATATTACAGACTTTGATTCCCGCAGTTCAAAATTTTATCGACTTTATTTCTGTTTACAACTTTGCTTCTTCGATTTCTCAAGTTTTCCAATTTTCTATTATTTATTTCCATAAAATATAAGCTGAAAAATTAGCCGTACACATAAACAGAGTTGGGCAAAAGTATGAAATAATGCAAATATCTCTATTACAGCAACCGCGGTGTGTGGTGGTAGCTCACGGGGTTCGAAACCTAAGCATAACAATGCGGATTTATAAAAATCTTGTCTACAACCCACCATACACAATTTCCCAATCCGGCTTGCAACCGTGGGACCTTAATGCTAAAAACCTCTTCTAGAATTTCTGTTGTATGATTTCCACGTTAAACTGTACGTCCCCCGTGTTTCTATCTTAGCGCTAAGGAGAAACACGTAGTAGAGAAGAGGCCGATGCTCAGCAGTGAGACAAAAAGGCTGTCAATGATGATAATGACGGCAACCGCGATTTCTACAAACTTTTCTTCATAGTTTCCCATGTATAGCGGATACAATGAAGATATTCATGGTTTAAAAGAACTTTCGGTATAACCGCAAATGATATCAACTTTTTTTATTTTAAATAGAATTCTATCGATGCATCGAAAAATATACAGGGTGTATATTTTTCGATTTATCGATAGAATTCTTTTTTGCGAATTCAGTGATATAAGGTTTGATAGCTTCATTTGTAACAATTATTCAAAAATAATACTACGTAATTGTTGTCTAGTAGCTCATGAAAACAAAGGAATGTGAAGAACGTTTTGTAAAAATTGTTAAATTTTGCTTGGATTTTGTTGTGTTATGTTGATTTTGATAATAGGTCAAAAGTATTTAAAACTTTTAGAAAATCAAATTGTTCCCGCTCTTGAAGAAGAAGGAGAATTACCTAATAACATAAGATTTCACCAGGATGGAACACCTCCCCATTACGCTCTAAATATTCATTTGTTAAACCAAATGGTTCGGAATAGGTGAATAGGGCCCAGGGGTTTTACTAAATGGCCCGCTCCTTCTCCAGACCTTAACGTCAGTGAAGAATTGGTGGATGGACTTTATTATTTCCAAGAATTAAATAGTGAGCACCTTCTCAAGTGATGTTGTTTGTGTTTGTTTCATTGTTTGTTTTTCATTGTTTGTTTCTAAGTGTTTGTTTTTATTGTTTTCCTGCCATGAATTACTAGGTAATAAAAACTTTGTTTTTTGTTCAATATCTATAAAATTGTTGAAGACATCAAACTTTAGATCACAGTACTCGAAAAAAAGCGTTCTATTGACATATCAAAAAATATATAGGATATTCTATTTAAAATAAAAAGTTGATGACATTTCTGGCTAAACCGAAAGTCTTAAAACGTTCATTGTATCCGCCATACATCGGAACCTTGATGTGGAAATTTTTTTGGAAATCGCGGTTGGCGTAGTAAAGACATTTGTACCTTTCCGTATTTTTGCCCAACCTTGTATACAATGTTATGCAATTTCCAAAGCAAAGCACAAACTTGCTTGGACGGTGTAAAATAAGTTTTTAATCACATTTCATTTGGAAATCTTAATAGTTTATTTTGAATTGGTTTTAAGGCAATTTAAATTTAATTGAGGGATAAAAATTGAGATAACTTGCAATTTCAAGACATTTTTGAAGAGTTTTCTCCTAAATATAAATGAAAATTACAACAAAATGCCTGAAACCTAAATATATAGCCTTAGAAAAAGAAAACTAGTGTAGAAAAAATAAAATCTTCAGAGTGAATATAACACTGGTATAACAGTGTTATATTCACTCTGAAGATGCAAGCTGCAATGTCTTGCGAAACGTTAGTGTGTATGGGTTCACAAACAGCTAACAGGCATAAGCTGATTAAGAATTATTGTCCTGACAAACAAAATACATCAAGATCAAATCCTTGTCCGCCCCAAGGTTTGATTAATATAAGCACACGGCCCTGTTTAGGCAGGCAGGGCCTACAAACAAATATGGCTCAAACTTCTAGAGCAAATGCTTGTAAAGGCAGGCAAGCTACAGGTCGGTCCTTACCTGATAGTGCTGAGTGTAATTCCCAAATGACGACGCGGTCTAAGCCGAAAGTAAATTGTAATATTGACAGTTCGAGAAACCGCGAAAGCCTCAAAGAATATAGTGGTAAATATAATTAACAGACCTAAAAACATTCGCGGAAACAAGTTGTCTTAACAATGAAGCTACGAAATATAATATAATATCACGGGTAATACTACAAGTTCAATTTTTCTTGTACATTTTATTGTAATTCTGTTTAATTCCCAAGCAAAAAACTTTGTTGGACTCAAAATTAATACTGATTTTGTTGCACATTTTATGGTTTACCACACTTTAACTCAAAAATAGTTTCAGTATTTACAAGGCAGCAGTAATTTAAATTTAGTATTTTTTAGTATCTTGTAATTTATCTTTCAATATTAGGAAAAAGAGTTCGTAATTCAAGTTGGCTCTGCATATTTTAATAGTTTATTTTGAATAGATTTTAATGCAATTTTAATTTATTTTCAATGCTCCCAATGGGATAAAAACTGAGGTAAATTGCAAATTTTATTACAGTTTTTTAGCTTTCCTCCTACATTTAAGTGGAATATATAATAAAAACCCTGAAGAAACTTGCCAAAGCATGTTGCTTTAAAAAAAATGTACTAAGCAAAACATAATTTCACAGCAAAGACTATAACTTTAATTTAAACAAGAAATTTTGTATATGATATCATTTAGAATATCAGGAAAAAGAGTTTTTATTTAATCAAAGTTCATCTGGCATATTTTAGAATTTTATTTTGAAAATATTTGGCGTAATTGGAATTGATTTTCTACCTTCTCAATGGAATAAAAATTGAGGTAATTTGCACATTTTGAATA
>JABXWE010023517.1:0-10102 GCA_014611495.1 Limonius californicus | reverse complement strand
ACCTAACATTTGCAACTCTAAAAGTCTTGAAAGTGTTGAAGATAAAACATAAACACTACTTAAACATAACCTAACCAAACATTTGAACCCCAAAGTATGGAAATTGTAAAATGTAACCTAGAAACTAATTTAAACATAAATTAACCTAATATTTGAATTACAAGAGCCTTTATATTGTAAAATGTAAACAAAAAACTCATTGTTAACATACTTAACCTAATATTTGCAACTCTAAGTGTAAAACGTAAATGACAAACTCATTTAAAACATGACCTAACCTAACATTTGAATTGAAAACACTTAGACATTATCGAAAATAGGACTGAAATGTAATGTCACTAAGGACCGTCTACTTATATACTGCCTGTCCAGTTTTATGTGGGAAAAGCGATTATTTACATAAAGAATTATAAATCCGGAACGCATAAACAAGAACTGAGTCAATGAACAGCTAAATACCCGCAATAAATCAGAATTACAAGGTGTGTCCGCCATTTTTCTAAAATAGTACTGTTATCCCAAAACGCTGCATGTACTTTCTGCTAGAAAAATGTAGGTGGTCGGAATTTAAGAGAAAGATGATTATGATGAATGCAATGACGTGAGTTGTTATCGGAGGTATCTCCAACTTAAACAAATTGCGTTCAGAAATTAGGTCTTGTTCATTGTGTTATTCCCACACAAATTTTAGTTTGGAAAGTTAATAGCCGTTATGTTTGGCGTAATCGCAATAATTAGTTTAGCTTAGAATACGGTTTTAAAACGAAACAATAGCTGCTGATTTGCTTTCCTCAGTTACGTAATTCTGTTGCAATGGTAACAAAATATCCAGCGGAAAAGAACAACTCAAATTAGTCTTTTATATAGTATATATTATAGTATAGTATATAATAGAAGTTGAAGAAAGGGGGAATTATATGACGAGATGGAAATGAAGTAGAAAACCATAGTTCGAAATATACAAACGCAGACTTAAAATTTAGACTCGTGTAATTTTCATAAATATCTAAAGTTTGAAATGATTTACTCTGATTTATTTCTGATTTTTCTCCACCCATTAAAACATTTAAAGCTTATTTCTACTCGTTAACTAGTGTTTGAGAAAATCAGAATTAAAGTTATCATTTTAGAAACGTCCAGAACACGTTCAACAAAAATTTCTTTGAATAATAAAACAGTTCTGTAAACTTTTCTAGTCACTATTATTTCACCATATTTAAATGTAATCATTAAGAGTTTGTAATCATTAAGAGTTGTTTGCTAGAAATATTTTGAGGCAAAAGAACCTTACGTGCTGCATCTAAAAATAACCCACTGCAACTTTTACAGCCAATTAAGACTCTAAATTCAACTCGTTTATGCGAATCATGTTTACCATTCCAAACTTTTATATAAATATCGTTGAACTCGGTAGCAGCGTTCAGTTGAAGACGCTGAACCGTTCCATTAGCAAACTAAAAGCATAGAAGAAACAGGCACAATGTATCATTGGCCGTTATCAAATATCCAAGGTAACTCTTCGCCCGGAGCTGCTAAAAAGGCAGCAAGAAATCGAATCTAGAAGAACTGGCCGCAGCCAGGTTCACAATGACTTGCACTTGATGCATGTGTAGAAACGAGAAGATAACTTACGGACATACATGTGTGCTGAATGCTTCAGCTCGAGATTGAACCTTAGATTACATTGTAGGCTGCAGCCGAAGAGTCGATCCGTTGACGAGAGCTCGGGGAGAAAAACGATCAGTTATTTTTATGTTCATGCTCGCAACCAGGATGTAATCAATGTTAATTACCGTTTTTTATCCACCATTCACTGATCTATTTGGGAGAAACATAACCCTAGTAGAAACCTAAGAAATAGTTCTGAAACGTTACGTAATAATGACAAGAATATTTATAATTACAGAACGAACATGCATTTAATGGTTCCTACTGTCTATTATATTATGAATGTGCCAGGCAACTAACTGATAGTTTTGTTTAAATAAGCAGTTTAGTAAATAGGCCGTCTCTATAGTGAGCCCATTTATCATTTGCTAATTGCAATAATAATCAACACATCAAAATTTCAAACAATAATATTTTCTCACAAAATAAATTTGGCTTTTTTTACTTAATTGATTTAAACACTTCCCTTTCAAAGGACACGGAAAATAGGTAAGCAATGTTACAAGTGACTTCTACCAATCAATCAAGAAATTCTCGTTAAACCAAAGACGTAACCTCACACTGTGTGATGTAATGGATACTCAGTCACATTCGTATGTCAGTTTCCAGTAAAATAACCTATAAAACTATAACTATAAAGTTCCATTTACTATTGACGTGAAGACAGTATAGTTAGGCAAATTGTCTTTTTTATAAAAAAAAATAAAAGCAGAAACTATTTAAAATCAGTGTACGTAGAATTGATTTTTTATTTTATGAAGCTTCTACCCGTTTTTTTGGCCTTTTCTTTAGCCATTTTGTATTTACTTTGCCTTTCTACTACAGTTTATGCCTTTAAATCATTTTATTTCTTCTTCGCATACAGTTTCTAAATTTCGAAGGACATTTTAAGATAAATGAAAATGTTACATTGGAAGAGACTGAAGCAAACTTTTCTCTTCACCAGCCAATGTGAAGTCAATAGACTTTTTGTTCAGCAATCAACATTAAAAATCTGGGACTTCTAAAAGAAAATTTAAAAGTTAGAAAACAGTAAGTCAATTGTACTAGATGCTTGTGTCAGATCAACATTGTGAAGTTTATGTTTCTCCTAGCTTTAACATCTACAACATTAAAAATATTACCAAAAAATTAATATAGTCTCTTAAATTTAATGAATTTGAAACTGTTGAAAACCATCACCGTCTGTTTCGCCGGGGGTCTTCACGACACAGAACAGACGATTTTAATTTCTCAATTAACAGGGTAATTTTTTAACACAACCGAAAATAATTTTGATATAACCATAACCTTATCTAACCTAACTTAAACTTAACCTCACTTAATTTGGACAAAAAATATAATTTTGTTTAATTGACTTATCTTATATCATTTTTAATTGTTAATTTAATTGTTTCATATATTTACGCTCACATATTAGTACTTTATTTATATCTTTTAAGCATTTCTTATACTGTTGGCCATTTTCTATACGACTGGCTATTTATCATACATTACAGTATGTATCGTAATTTTTAAAATTTCAATAACCTCTAAATTTTTACCACAATACTAGCAGGAGGCGGAACTGTAAAAGGAAGAAACAGAATATTAATTGAGTTACCTATAAATTATAACTGTTACTGTCTAGGACTTCATCTTAATTATAGTTATACATATAAGATAACCGATTTCGTTTAGTGTTGTTTTTTGTGTATGCTACACACTATATTTATTTCCACTTATTCATACCATTTTATCTAATTTTGGTTTTATTTGATTTAGGTTTTATTTGATTTATTTTGTATCGAATGAATAAAGTGAATGTGATTTACGCCCATTTTATGTCGTAGCTAGTGTGTCTATTTTGCACGTACCAAGTCGACACCAGTTTTTGTATAATAAATACTTATCCTAAAAGAAATGTTTTACTGTTTCCTGCATTTATGCTCATATATTAGTAATGACTTCATTCCTTCCAGGTCTCTCTCATACTGTCAATCACTTCTTATACTATTGGCTGTTTGCCATACTATTGGCTGTTTGTCATACTATTGGCTGTTTGCCATACTATTACAATATCCTGCTGAATTTCATATTCACAGTAAATTTTTGCAACTTTTGTACCTTTCTGTCACATTTCTGGATGGTATGCATTTTTATATTGGGTTTCAGACAATATATGAACTCTTGGTATTTAAATCACTGTTAAAATATTAGTCCTTAATTGGCTTCTGACAATTCTTCCCTAATGATTAGATCTTCTCGTGAAATGTTTACTTATAGTACGTTGGAAATGTCTTTGAATTTCGTTGAAACATTTCTATAGTTTTACTACGCAACGATCTTTGTTCGATCTAAGTTCCTAAACAAAGAAACTCATGTGTTAGTTGCTTTAAAAATAACATTCTTTACAAAGGTAAGAAATAGTAAAGCTAATACCGGCCGTCCTTGCAGAACAACTAAGGGTTGGACATGTCCATTATATGGTATCCATTATTCCGCTGTTTGCATTTATAAAGTAAGGTGTGTAGAACGCAACTGTCGTTATTACTCGCAGTGACAGCCTCATTTAAATTTTAAAATCCCCATATTTCAATCCGGAATTAAGTGCCACCTCATAAAACACCTTTACACATACGCACAATTTGTGAAGGCAATGAATTATTATAATGCGTGGTTATTAATTAAATTATTAATAAAGACGGATGCGTTAGGTGCATTAGCGATGGATGCGTCATATTTAACGTTGTAATGTGATGCTTCTATTTAATAGAACTGCGTTTTATGAATAGAAGTTATAAATGCATCACATTAAATCACACACGTACTAATTCATATGCATTAATTTCAATAGTTTCAGTTTCCTATTGAACGTGCACATAAATGATGAGACACTATTTAAGAAGTAAAGCAGATCCTCGTATTAATCATAAAAATGTTTACAGACTTTCTCAGATAAATCAAGCTAAGAAATCGGTACAGAAAATTAATTTCGTAAATTTTTATTCATTAAAGGATTGAAAATTCTTTCGTCACACGGAGTTTACGTATCTTTAAGCATAGAAAGATGGTTATTGCCTTAAAGCCGCTTATGAAGCAAAATCGACCAAATGGATTTGTATTTAGAAAGGTAATTTGTTAGCCTTTGCTGTTCTAATCGGCTTTAATGTAAAGCACCTTGCATATCCTTTGGTAGAGATGTCGTAAAACAAACAGCTTATCCTTGTACGAATTAATGAGTAAATCAAGTTCACTTTTAGCTAGCTTTTAAATCTGGTAGGTATAAACAACAATCATAACAACCACTAGGAATTCGATTCGTTTTCTATAATTATCTACATTTACATACAATCTGCCCACGCCTATGCATGTACCACTAATCCGAATTCCTCCTTGTGCCCACGTGAACGGTTCAAAAACATTCTCTATGCAGTTCTGGAATAATTTCTTCACAAACTTGTATTTTTAGCTTGTAATTGTTGAGTTTTCTGAGATTTAAAAACGTTAAATGTAATTTTCCCAGTTGATTTCAACATAAATACCATCTGTTGTGTTGCCATCCACATTATTTACAGCCAATTTTCAAGCGGCAGCGAAATTGTTACCATCTGTAGAGTAGCCTTAGTATGTATATTGACTGGGCGTACCTGACCCTAGGGATAACTGAATCATGTAATTGCAAACTAAATATATTTGCATGCAACATGCTAGGACATTGCCTTGATATTGCAAACAGAAAAAATAAATAAGGACTACTACATTCCCGAACATTTATGCTGCGTCACCGTCCCTGATGATGACTCTATCCTATTGTGGTTGTCACAAGTGCTGGTTGTCTTTCTACCAGAACTTTTATGATTTGACCTTTGCTATTGAAACTTTTCTTATCAAGGAAGTTGTTGGGCATACCCAAAGATCAGGATATAACTAAACATATACGTACATATTAGTAAAAATTTTAAAAACCATGCTTATCTATCTACTAAATGTTTACTCTTCTTTCCCTTAATACCTTTCTCGTTTTTCCTTTGCCTAACTCATATCAGTATTTTAAAAATTAATTGAATACGTCCTTTTCTAAAAGGAGATTATTGAAGTCGTTTGTAAGATAATTCCACAGAAAATTCAAAAACCTTTGTTCTTGAAAAAAAAATAATTTTCTAGAAAAACTGGAGCTTTGGGGGGATTCTGTAATTATTAAAAATCCGAAAGTCTAAATCAATTTGGGAAGACATCTAATATAGTGATGTAGCCTGGTATCTCTCATCAATTTGTAGCCTGGTATCTGTCATCCATTTAACGTTAATTAAGTACTCTACGGTTAATGCAGAGGAGCAGCAGAAGCAGACATTTTCTAGAAAGATTGAGTTAATGACAGCACCCCCAAATTATTAAGACCTGGAGAGTCAACGGTTTTTTGCTCATAGTATTGAAAATAAGATACTTTCTAGAAAACCTGTGATAAAGACAGCGTCCTCAAATTATAAAAACCTGAGTAGTCGATGGTTTTTGCTTCACCGTATTGGAAATAAGACATTTTGTAGAAAAGTTGAGTTAAGGACAGCGGCCTCATATTAGTAAGAGCTGGACAGGTAATGGTTTTTGCTTCATCATATTGGAAATAAGACATTTTGTAGAAAATTTGAGTTAAGGACAGCGTCCTCAAATTATTAAGACCTGGATAGTCAACGGTTTTTGCTTCATCGTATTGGAAATAAGAGTTTTTATAGAACAATTGAGATTAGAACAGCGTCCTCAAATTATTAGGACCTCGATAGTCAATGGTTTTTGCTTCATCGTATTGGAAATAAGAGATTTTGTAGAAAATTTGAGCTAAGAACAGCGTCCTCAAATTATTAAGACCTGGATCGTCGATGGTTTTTGCTTCATCGTATTGGACATAAGACATTTTGTAGAAAATTTGAGCTAAGGACAGCGTCCTCAAATTATTAAGACCTGGATCGCCAATGGTTTTTGCTTCATTATATTGGAAATAAGACATTTCGTAGAAAAATTGAGTTAAGGCAGCGTCCTCAAATTATTAAGACCTGGATAGTCAATGGTTTTTGCTTCATCGTATTGGAAATAAGAAATTTTATAGAACAATTGAATTAAGGACAGCTTCCGTAAATTATTAAAATCTGGACAGTCAATGGTTTTTAAAAACCAAACAGTTAATCTTAACAGTCTTAGAAACCAATTAGTCGTTTTCGTCGTCACATTTGCAAATGCTTTGTTTATTGCTACATGACCAATCATTTTTGCTTTCTTTCAATTTTAGCAGCAGAAAGTTTGTAAGAAACCACAACTAATTTAATATTGTGTTTCTGTTTGTTTGTTATTACAGCGACCAATCGTCAATCTATTGCATTTAAATTAGTGAAGTGTAAGTGAAGCTACGGAGCTCACCCTGAATTTTGTTCTCATTCATTCATACCCCCCCCCCCCGGAACCGCGTTCGCATTGCTTCAGCGGGGTGCGGGCGTCCCTTACATACCACCCACAACACCCCAGCCGATCGGACCGCATTTTACTGTGACCTCTATCGACAGCGCGTATCCGCACTGCTCCACGAGGTCCCTATGTTGAACTTAATAACACACATAGAAAATGTATCTATTTTGAAAAATGAATACTGTCTTTTTCATCATACGTACCTGCAAATAATGTAATGTTTTGTTTATTACTAAATGACCTCTTTGTACTATCGCATTTCAGAAAACTAATTTCGTAAAAGTATTTAAGCTGTGGGACTGAAATCTTATTTAATGATAAATTAAAATTATAATACTGTTTAAAATCATGTTGAGACTATTGCTAACGAACGAATAATTAGACATTTTAGTGCATGGATTTGGAATAAATATTTACGGAAAGTAAATAAAATCTGGGGCGTTTTTTACTTACAAATGTAGTAAAACTGATAGTATTGGTTATGCATTAAAAATCATTTCTAATACAATAACTACAGTATTTGTTTCCGTTGTATCTTGATATTCGAATTGTCAATAATCTCAGCTGGAGCCTCCTGGTATTGTTTAACCTACAAATTTGTTTTACGGCCTCAATGAAATTACTTTTAATCTGGCAGAGGTTGTGTTGTAGGCTCGAAAAATTAAAAAGGCTGAAACAGATCGGTCGGGTATAAATTACTGTTTGACAGAAGGTACCTACGCGTCTACGATAGTATGCAGAAGGTGTTATGAAAACAATGAATGATTGCCGCTCATTGCTAGATTAAAAACATTCCAGTTGGTGTAAAATTGTAGGAGGCATTTGGAATTAGCAATATTTCTTCCGTGTTTGTGTCTTGAGCTTGACCTGTTGCTGTAGTTCTCGATGTGAGCGTGCTTTGTTCTGATTTATCGTTAATCTGAGACCTTACCTTTTCCAATTTACTATGATTGACATATTAATAATGTTGCAGTTTTACGTCTGCGAGTTGGTTACGTGCTGCGATTGAAAAGCCAATGTCAGTACGCTGTAATAGCATTTCCTGCTGCTGGAAGACTTTTATGCAGTTCAACCATTACAGCAACATCTTAATAATGATTATTAATTACTTCTATTATGTCATTAAGCAAATCATTAAAAGCAATCATTTAAATTAGTCTTTGGTATAAAATACTTGTAGAGTGTATATAAACCATAGACATTTGGTTTAAGTTTCTGCAGCGAAATTCATATTTATGCAAATAAGTTGCGTTTGCAATAAAGTGTTGCGGGCGTATGTATGTACACAAGATGGCGAAACCACAGTCGGGTTTAATGGTAATGTATATGTAATGCAAGCTCGTAAATTTGCCAATTCATTATGCGCACCAGGCACATATGTACTGCCAAAATGTAAACAAGTCCCAAAAATAATTTGCATATTGCCAAAATTATTTTGCAGAATCCATTAGCCTGCCATCTGGGATATAAATACGCAACTCCGTGTTGTTTTAAATGCAAAATTCTGGGGCCAACGAACCAAAAGTTGTCTATTTTTAAAAATAACTGCATTCGAGTGGTCTCGCATGAAACTTCAGACAACATATAGATATGGAAATGCTAACAGTTATGACATCACCGCATTATCGTTGCCAGCAGAATAATCTGCAGCATAACTAAGAGCTTTGAAGAAGCTCGTCTTTCTGAAGCGTGTACTGTGAAATCATTAATTACTTTGGCTAATAATAATTATCTGTACGTGTAAATTATTTTGTTTTTACGATGATCTCTCAGCCGCAAGGCGTCGAAATAGCCTATTTTTAACTTTTATGTCCACTAAACGATGCAATTGAAATTGTCGGTATAATTGTTTTAGCTTTATATTACATGCAAGGCCATTTTTGTAATTCACTGCCAAAATTATAAAAATTGCTGCAGGCAAAGGACAGTTAAATAGGAATGGTGGTACAGAATTACGAGCTTTCATGGTGGTGCTTTGTTAATTATAACACATTACTACTAATTATTTATGAAAATGTAAATTATATAAATTAAATAATAATAATAACGTTAACTGTTTTATACCTTATAATATAAGGCTTTTATTTAAACTCCTAAAGTAGGGATGCGGCAACCAATATATAGTAGCGGATGGACGTCATGCGAGACCTCTAAAAAAAGGTTTTTTAGTAAGCTTGGCTGTAAAACAAATGACCCTTTCTTAACTCTAACGTCGGACGGTTATATATTTGTCGATCCACGAGATCTTAAATCCACTCCTGCGAGAAGGGCATTGGAGCCGGGGTGGCGAGGCTCCAGATATATGCTCTCCATTCAGTGTGCCCCAGCTGGCGTGATAGGAGCCACTACCCCTCTAGTGAGTACCTGCGAGGTATTAGGGTTGTGGTAGGTTCTATTATACATCGTCAGACATTCACTATTATATAATAAGTTATACGATTAGTGAATCCAAGGTTTTAAAGATAACTTTTTGCATATATTTAATAATTAGTAGTCACACATCGTGGTTAGTAAAACCAAACCTTCATCAACAGTCTTCTTCGTCCCACTGTTGCGCATCGGCCTCTTCTCTACCACGTGTTTCTCCTCGGCGCTAAAGTAGAAACACGGGAGACCTACAGTTTAACGTCAAATCCGAAAGACAGAAATTCCAAAGAATGTTTTTGGCATTGAGATCCCACGATTGCAAACTGGTCTGGGAATTTGTGTATGATAGGTTGCAGGAAAAGATGCTACTTGGTAATGCTGGTGTTTCGAACCCAAGCCAGAATAGACGTTTTGCTCAATAAGCGAGCGCTCTACCAAGTACCTCGAAACCTTGTACCTTTAAAATGAATATATTTTCCCATTTTATATTTAATTTTTATTTTACGTTAGCAGTCATTATAAACATAATATTTTTATAAGTAACGGCGAAACATAAAAGTGATTGTAAAATATGTCCTTCTTAAACTGTAAAAGCTGTTGCAGCAACAATACATTACTACATTAGCATTGC
>JABXWE010023516.1:0-23066 GCA_014611495.1 Limonius californicus | reverse complement strand
GGCATCTTTGTTGTCCATCCCATCCCCTTCGCCTGCTAGTTTTTTTGATCAGTTCTCGTTACTTTTTTCTGTTGTTGGCTGTGTTCGTCATTCTCTGGGGAGCGGACGCTAACCGTACGTTTCCTGTCGCTTTGATTTTCGGCATTTTCACTTTTGAAAGACTCTACTCCGTATTCCGCTCTGTCCACAATCAGTTTATTATGTTTGAGGAAAGCGTTGCACCCTCTTTGCCTTGCTTGTTTCAGGTGTGGGATCAAGAATCTTCTATCTTCTTGGGTTTTTTTCGAATAGTCGTCATTAATCCAGATGTCTGTGCCTTTTAGGTTTTTGGCCTGTTTGTATACCTCCATTTTATTGCTCCAGGTGCGTAGCTTTACCAGGATCGGTCTTTTCTTTCCTGGTTTGAAAGTCCCTAGCCTTCTAATTTCTAGTGTGTCTACTTCTGCATTAATTCCTGTCCCCATTTTTCCCAGCATGTCTTGAATCTTCTTTTTCACGTCTGTTTGTCCTTCATTTTCTTCATCTCTTATTCCTTGTACGACTATATTATTTCTCTTTATCTCTTTCTCCATCAATTCCATTCTTCCATCTTGCTCTTTGATTATCTGTTTTAATGTTTCGTTTTCCTGTCTTAAATCTCTTATCACCTGAGCGTTCTTGTCTATTTTCTCTTCGACGGATGTTAATTTAGTAGCAATTTGTGCGAACATTCGCTTTATTTCCTCCATATTATCCTTGTCGTCGCTCATTATTTACGCGCGGTTTAATTTCCCTGGATACGGGCCTGTTCGTTGTGTATATTTAAGCGCGGCCTGTTTACTTATCTTTGCACTGCGGAAAGTGGCGTACCTAACTGTGAAGGAATGGTGCCGAAAATTTAAAAATGGAAAAGAGGGGACTATGGATGAGCCACGACCAGGTGCACGATGTACTGCATTAACACAAGACAATATCCATGGCATGTGTGGAAGGCCTTATTACAGAAAATGGTCGATTTTCATTTAGAGAAATTTCAGAAATTATTGATGCGAGAGTAGGATCTGTCCATGGTAGTGTTCGTAATGCGGGTTACAGGGTTACAAGTTTGTTCGCGATGGATTCCTCGTCTCTTGTCTAATGAACAAAAACACCTCACAGACTATAGGCAAAATGGTGATGACTTTCTTCCGTCAGTAGTTACTGGTGACGAAACTTGGTGCCATTACTACGAGCCATCCAGTATGTTATTGTCGATGCAATGGAAACATTCAAGTTCACCACCACTGATGAAGTTTAAAGCGCAAACTTCTGCAGGCAAGGCGATGTTAACATTTTTTTCGACCATGAGAGACCATTGTTGATAGAGCATAAGGAACCTAGAGTAAATTTCAATACAAATCTGTACAGTGAAAGTTTGAGCAAGCTTCATCAGGCAATAAGACGGAAACGTCCAGGAAAACTTACGCGTGGGGTCACTTTACTGCACGATAATGCTAGGTCTCATGTTGCTAATGTGGTAAACGAAAATTTTCAACGAAAGAAATGGAGGGTTTTAGAGAATCCACCTTATAGCCCGGATCTATCACCTTGCGATTTCCATATTTTTGGACCGCTGAAAAAGACGTTAGAAGGCCGGCATTTTGAGTCTGACGCAGAAGTACAGATAGCTGTGGAAGACTTCTTCAATCAGGCAGCCACAAGAATTCTATGAGCAGGGTATATGTCGGTTAGTAAAACAATGGGATAGGTGCCTTAACTGTGACGGTAATTATTTGCAATTAAATTGTTGAATCAATTTGTTATAAAACAAAGCTGGGTTTCAATTGAACACACCTCGTAGTAGCCATGATTTTAACATAAAGTGAGTGGGGATTGAAAATGGAAGGAGCAAATTATTGTTCACTGACGAGTCGACTTTCACCCAAAGTGGTATCCTACACCGACGTAATACTCGTCATTATGTAATAGAAAACCCAAGAATTGTAAGACCAGTTGATAGACAACAACAATGGACTGTGAATGTTTGGGGAGGTAATACGAATAATTTTGTGATTGTGCGCATTTTTTAGTAGACATCTAAATAGTGAAAAATATTTGTATTTCTTGAAAAATAATTTGCCTCAACTTCTGCAAAATGTCCCCCTAAATCTAATGGAATATATGTGGTTCCAGCACGACGGTGTTCCAATACACTTCGCACTAGTGACTCGTCAGTTTTTAAATTCGGGTACATGTGTATATGTCGTGGGGTCCCATCAATTAGCCACCCAGATCGCCAGACTTGACGAAATTGGATTTTTTCCTAAGGAGACATACGAAACATATATCGCGTACCGAATTCTTGTAACATGTGTACTGAACAAAACGAAAATCGCATTGAACATTTATTATAAATAAATATTTGAATTGAAATAAAATCGTTTTTCTATCTAGTTAATAATAATAATGTTGTCAGTTTATATCAACATCAAGGCTACTAGATTAGATAAAAATAATATTATATATAGTGAGAGCGATTATTTTTAGGGAGGTTCAGCGTGAAAAATACACATCCCACGTTTATGGTTTTCTTTATATTTGGTATAATCTCTAACATGTGCTACCGGAACGTGTGTCTAAATTTATTCGTTGCGTCATGGCCACAGCCATTGGGTTGGTCTTGTAAGAGCGTGAACGAAGCAGCTAGATGGAATTTTACGATTAGTATATTAGGTACCCGTGATGTGTGGTGGTAGCTCAGTTGGTAGAGCGCTCGCTTTCTGAATAAAACGTTGATTATGGCTTGGGTTCGAAACCTAAGCAGAACTCTATGCAGATTTAGAAAAATCTTGTCTGCAACCCACCACACAGAATTTCCCAATTCGGCTTGCAACCGTGGGATCTTACTGCTAAAAACTTTCTCTGGAATTTCTGTCGTTCGGATTCGACGTTAAACTGTAGGTCCCCCGTGTTTCTACCTTAGCGCTGAGGAGAAACACGTGGCAGAGAAGAGGCCGATGCCCAGCAGTGGGACGGAAAGGCTGTTGATGATGATATTAGGTACCTACTGATATACCGCTTAAAACATGTTTGGTGTTAATGGTGCAAGCAGTAGGGGGTCTAGAGATTACAGCGAGCTGGGTACAACCGTTGATTGAATTAACGGTTAAACTTACTTCGAACCGCAGCCTGGACTTTGTACCCGCCTAAACACAATCACTCTCACTATACATATATAGGATGAAATAATAGTGTGACTTTGTTTAATAATGTCTTTACTATAGCAGCTTTGATAAAACTTTAAATACAAAAGTTATTTGTTTGATTAGTGTTCATAACTTAAAATGATTGCTGACTGTACCGGGTGTTTTGTTTTAATGGGACAATAGACAACTTTATTTTAAATAGAACATTCTATATATTATTCCATTTTTGGATTTATATTTATTTTATATTTAATACGATATAGGGTTTTAGGTATCCATCGCTAATGGTTTTGAATATAATTAACTTTCTGTTAAATTTTGAAAAAAATGACGATCTATATTTAACAGCTAGTATCTAAAAAACGGCGTACAATTTTAAATATTTTTATAATGTGCCCATTTTGGCACTACATTGCTTTAAAGCAAGAAAAATTTTGAAATCATTTTAATAATGCCAATATTGGACTTTGACATATAATAACATTGATAACATGCTCATTAATCCATTCGCGTTTGAGAACCATTTAACCGCCAATAGATATTTAATTTTCTAGGAGATCATTTGGGAGGATGGTTAGATGATGTCCCTCTGGCGATCAGACATGGTATATGATACCAGCACGATGGTGCCTCTGCGCATTTTGCGTTACGTCTAAGGCAATTTTTGAATCAACGGTTTGAAGGACGTGTAATTGGTAGAGGAAAACACCACCCCTGGCCCCCAAGATCTCCGGGCTTAACTTCTTTAGATTATTATTGGTAGGCCATATGAAAAATATGGTATACCAAACATCATCAGAAACTGTTGAAGATCTTAGGAGACGCATTTTTAAGGCAGCAGTAAGGGCGTATCCAACTCAAAACGGAAGGGGGGTAGCTTTCTGAATTCAACTTCTTTCCTACCTTCGTTGTACCTCGAATACCTCCTCAAAAATGTATTCCTTTGTTAAATAATATTTTTATCAACACATATTGCTTAAATGCTAATTGGCAAAAGTGCGATCTAAACGTTTCATTATGATTGGTTGTGTAAATTAATAATACTTTAAAAAATGGGATTTGACAGCTTGACAGGTTTCCCATCTGTCATAATCTTTGTAATTTCATTGGTAGTTAAGGTAAATTAAGTTTTTAAATTCGATAAAATAATTGGATTATTCACTTTTGTATCGCCGTCGGGGCAAGACGTTATTTCCGTCTCGAAATAACCTCTTTTCCGCCAGTCAACGATAACTAAATTTAAAATTAGAAATTACATTTGTTTTTTTTGGAATGTGATAAAAAATGTAATAATTAAAAAGAGAAAACAGCATCATCAAACGAAATATGGTTTTAATCGTCGCAAATAAAGAATGGTAAAGTACGATGTTTCTGGAAAAGCCGGCAGTCCACGGAGAGCTGTACCAACCAGGTGGAGGTGAATGCAGTCTGTGTACCAGATGAGTAGCTGTCCAGGGGCATTTTAGCGTGCCTAACTTCAGTGTAGAGGTTGGTGCTGATAAAAGATAAACTAATTACGGTGACATTAAAGCAAAGTGAGGGTTGTAAGAATTGGCACGTGATATTTTGTTCTTTTAACATTTTAACTTTTTGAACGAGACGAAGCCACAAATAGAGACTAGAGACACTTCTTTAATTCTCTGTGATAACAGTTTTGTATTTGAGCTAGTTGGCGTTAGTTTTATACCATGACTTTAATTACATGGCAATATGTTGAATTAACAAAACGAAATGTGTTGATTCAATTATTCGAACTTAGCATCAACCAAAATAATTTAATTTTTAATTATCTAATTTATCTTCAGAAAGACGATGTACCAATGAGATGTCCAATTTCACTAATTTTAGCTAATATATTTGTGGAAGGTGTGGTGCTAGCTCAGTTGGTAGAGCGCTCGCTTTCTGAGTAAAACGTCGATTCTGGCTTGGGTTCGAAACCTAAGCACTACTAAGCAGATTTATAAAAATCTGGTGCTGCAACCCACCACACACAATTTCCCAATCCGCTGATAAGAAATAAGTGGCAGAGAAGAGGCCGATGCCCAGCAGTGGGACAAAAAAAGGCTGTCAGTGATGATGATTTATGGAACATTTAGAAGATCGAATTTTTGAACCAAATCAATCTTTGAAAATTATATTTGGTTCCGTTATAATAGTCCATTTGAGTTTATTGCTGATTTCTTAACGTTTATTAATACTCTCCACTCAAACATAAACTATGAACAGAACAAAACAGTTGTATTAATTATTTCGACTTAAACGTAAAAATTAATAGTAAAAACAAACTTGAATACTCTATACTCTATAGAAACACTGATTACACCAAATAGATTTCGAATATTAATTGCACACAGCAATGGATACAACACAAAACTGATTGTTATCCGAATCAAAACGAAAGATTATAATTTAGCATTTCAAAAAATATATTCAAAAGACCACTCTGAAAATGTTACATTTATTTCAATTCCTTGTTTTGGTGATATATCGGAGAAAATTGTTAAAATTATAATCAAAACAAGTACATTTAAAGTAATTTATAAAATAACTAAAAACACTTTCACCACCTTTAACGCAAAATATAGAACTAACGATTTGTTAAAATCAGGTATTTACAAATTAAACTGTTCACATTGTAATTATGTATACATAGGTCAAACAATTAGAAATTTTGATATCAGATACAAAGAAATCATACGCTCATACAAATATAAACACCCAGAAAAATCTAACTACACTAAAAACTTATTAATCATGCATTGTCATCAAATAATATAATATTTTTACACTTCTGTTATGATGAACATAAAGTGGATATACTCGAGGCCTTTCAAATTCACAAACACACTCTAACAAACACGCCTTTAATGAATGAGCAAATTGAGCTCATAAATTCCCCGCTATTGAAGTTTTGGAATAGAAGACCAGAGCCAAGTCCTAAATCAAGATCCAATGTGCTGTTGTCCTAGCTACGAATGTTTACAATATTAAATACTCTTGAAACAGACATGTAAAATGTTGAAATACGTATATAAATCCTGTTGAAATTGTGACCGTTATCAAAATCGGTGTTTTAAAAAATCGTAGTAGCCCTATTTTAGAATTTCAATTATTCGATTTGGGTCAGTCTTCTATAACATCGCAGTATTTTTGGTCCAATTCAGTTGTGTGCTATTTTTCTCTTCAAAAAACTATAACACAACTGTGGGCTTAATCAATAATAAGTGAGATATTTGTGTTTGAAGAATTATTATCAATTCATGGTTATACAGGGTGATTCATTAGCCTGTTTGCAAATTTTGGCAATGAAAACTAGATGTAATTGCATGTCCAGAAACCAAATATGGTCGTTATGGAAATTATTAAAACCGTCTATTGAGAAATGGGATTCATCTGACCATAGAATTTTTGAAATAAAGTTGTTATCTCGGGCGTGTTGTTGCAAAATCCAGTGACAAAAATTGAATCGCTTTTGAGCATCTCCGTGATGCAATGCTTGTACACTTGTCGATGATAAGAGTGCAGCCTCTCGCGATGTAGTGCTCGCCACACAAAACTTTGTGATAGCCCTAAATGTTGTGCTATGCATTTGATACTACCTTCCGGTTATTCAATTATAGCATTCATAACGTTTTCAAGGTCTTCAATAATTTACATTATGCGGGCGAATGGACCTAAACTTCATTTGTTGAACATTGAGCTAGAACGTAAACAAACGCTTGACAGGTGCGTTGATTTACCGGATGTGTATTTACTTAATATTCCTTGCGTTTCTAAATTAACGTTGGCGCCGTCAGAATTCTTTTTTAGAAAAATTGGTGGTTCTGAAAAGAACCGTTTTTTTAAGTAAAGGTTTTTTATGGACTTGGATACATCTGCATTACAAATACTGACTTAAAAGCAAAAAAATTCGTGAACATACAATAGAAATCTACCAAGCTCAGAATTGCAAGTTTAGGCATAAGTTTCGCATATTGTACAGAAAAATTACAATTTGTTTAAAAATAGCACGTACCTTCTTACGAATTGCAAAGAGAACAGCATCATCAATTTAATCTAAAAGTTTTTTCCTAACTGGGAGAGTTTGGAGAAGACAAAGTTTTAGTATCCCGAAACTCCTTTAAAATTTTTTTTACTGTTGCAACACTAACACCCACTGTTTTAGCAATAAATTGTACAATGTCAGCCAGTAAAATCTCAGGATTTTCTTCTAACGTCGAATTATACAATTTTACTATTGTTTTTCATTTAAAGTAGTAGGACGCCCCCTACGATTACACGTTTCTGGAACAACTTGCTCCCTTTTAAGAAAATAAGCACCGGGCGCTATACAAACGCTCCGAAAACTGATAAGCACTGCTCAAAAAGCACACAAACTTAACCCGGTAATTACGAGTGCAAAATAAAGGTTTTGAGCGTCAATTACTCCTTAAGTAATGAGGCATTAGCGTTATCTAGCGTAGACCAATCACAGCGCGCACTAGGGTGATTCAAACACGTGCGTTTGTTTACGTTCTAGCTCAATGCTCAACAAACGAAGTTTAGGAGGAATCTACCAGTTATACGAAGTCTTCTAAAGGATGTACTGAATATGGAATGTGCCGGTTGACGTCTATTAGGAAATCTGTTTCGATATTCCCTCGCTGGATTACGAGCGTTTCCATTACAAAATCCATAGATAAAAACAATGTCCGCATATTCTTCGTTAGAAAATGGATGATTTATACAACATTCGTACAACTTTTAACAAACCGCGACCGAAACTTTAGACATAAACAAAATATCTTCGACAGGTGATTATTTTTTACTAACTTTTGTTATAGATTAAATATGTATATGTATATAACTTATCATACAAAGTGTTTATTGTCCAAATTGGACAGATTGTACGTTAGATGAATAATAATAATAATAATAAAAAACGTTTGTTATGCTAAACCATGGCTACTACGTTTTTTCAACATAATTTAGTACTCAAAGAGGTACTTATTTTAAAAACACTATAACTTCTTAATAAAGAAAGATAGAGCCTTGTACATTCATAAGAACATTTCTTCATGAAATTACATCTAGTTTTCGTTGCCAAAGATTGTAAAGAGGCTAATGAATCACCCTGTATAGATAGGTACGTTATTGCATATGCAAATATCCTTTTTATTGTTAACTTTAGGACAGGTCGACAGTAATATATATTTTTAAAACGAAAAATGCTATACAATAGAACTAGTTGAAAAAAAATACAGGGAGTTCCATTAAACAAAGTTCAAATTGTGTTCCTTCCATTTAAATCGGAACTTGGGTGTCTAGTTTAAATACCCAAAATGCTCACCGCCTGAAACTGTAATACTTTTACTTACATAGTTAATAAATTTAATAATCAATCGCAAATAATTTCTTTTACTCTAATTTTCGGCATATTTTTAAGACTACGACGTCTGTTTAAACCCGCCAACGAATATTTAATGAATAAGTTACTGGAAATTCAATACGTATTCAATATTATTTGTCTCTAAGCTCATTTTGAAATATTTTCAAATTACATGCATAATCTACTTTCAAGAAGTGGCTATAACCTGAAATTAATTTAATTTCAAAAAATTCCATAATTTTTTACAAGTTTAAATCAGCAAGCAGTTTCTATTTCTAAATATTAAAGAACTGTGTAATTATATAGGAAAATAGTATAAATACTCATATGGACACACACCATACACACCCATCACACACCCAAATTCGTATATTTAGAGAGATCAAAATTCATTAAATCAGTCCTTTTGGATTCAATGCTAACACTTTAAATCACTTATGCGTATTTATATACAGCGTCAACTTTAAGTAATTTTGAACTAATTAGTAAGTGCTCTTGATATTTAACTGCTATATTGATGACGTCATAAATAAGACTAGAAACACCTCCACGTGCAGCGGCCTGCACTTGTCATCTAGACACAATGACTTACACAATGCAAACCTGAACTTGACACATTTGCCAAAAATTAACAAACTAAAAGTTGTTTCAATAAACAAACAGGTTTATTGGTAGTTTAATTTGGGGCATGTACCGCCACACGCCCAGTGGTTGCAGTATAAAAAGCGATCTGATCGAAAAAAAGTTATCATTTGTTCAGAAACCAAATCAACCAACATGTTTAAGGTAATTGTTTCTTAAAATCGCAAGTGGTAAAATGTTTCATGTATTCTTTTTGCAGTTTGTCGTTCTTTGCGCAGCGTTAGCTGTAGCTCGTGCTGGTTACCTTGCACCAGCCGCTCCAGCTCTTTCTTACAGCACTTATGCTGCTACCCCAGCTTTGAGGTACGCCGCCCCCGCCGTGGGTTACGCTGCCGCCGCCCCAGCTCTAAGCTACCACACCGGTTATGCTCGTACTGTCCATGCCGCTCCTGCTGTCGGTTACGCTGCCCCAGCTGTAGGTTACGCCGCCGCCGCCCCAGCTTTTGGTTACCACGCAGCACCTGCTGTTAGCTACGCCCGTTCCTATCACGCTGCACCTGCTTTCGGGTACGCCGGTTATGCCGCTCCTGCCGTCCACGCCGCTCCTATTGCCGCTACCGCCGTCGTAGGACAACAATCCAACATCCTCCGCAGTTTCGGAAACCTTGGAACCGTCTCCACTTACTCCAAGACCCTTGACACTCCTTTCGCCAGCGTAACCAAATCCGATGTCCGTGTATCCAACCCCGGTGTCAGGTTAGCCGCCCCCGTTGCTGCCTATGCTGCCCCCGCTGTTGCTGCTGCCCCAGTCGTCCACACCAGCTATCACGGTAACGGTTTCGGATACGCTGCCGCCCCCGCCGCTGTTGGATACGGAGCTGCCTACGGCTATGGAGCCGGTTACGGATACGCCGCCGCCGCCCCCGCTGTAGCTGCTGCCCCAGTCGTCCACACCAGCTATCACGGTAACGGTTACGCTGCCGCTCCTGCCGCTGTTGGATACGGTGCATCCTACGGTTATGGAGCCGGTTATGGATATCGCGGTTACGCCGCCGCGCCCGTAGCTTATGGTCATGCTGGACTTGGCTATGCTGGTGGACACGGTCTTAAATACGCCGCCGCTCCCGCTGTATCCCATGTTTCTTACACCGGTAGCTCCGGAAGCTACATCTGGTAAATGAAACGTGCTATGATTTGAACGACTATTTTTTATTTATTGATTATTGTTGTTGATGTATACCGTTTCTGATTTGTAAATAAAAATGTTTACATAATTATTTTGCTTTTATTTAAGCTTGACATGCATAAACAATGAAAGATGCATTATGGATAATATTGACACATTAGATCAAAAGTAATTCCATAATTTCACTGTCATACAAGATTAACTAAGAAGTGCTAGACGGGGACCTACGGATTTTATTTCCAATTTTTAGCTCAAAAACATTGTATGTTTTATATTATACAGGGTGCTTATCGTCAAAGTCACACCAAATACTCACTGAAAACCTATGTTGATAATTGGGCACTGTGATTTCATGTAGGTTCTCTAAATCCCAAGAGTGGCTGTTCTTTCTGTTCATTAATCCATTCCTTGTAAATGTTGCCTCATCCGTGAATAAAATTCTCTTACGTAGGTTTCGATTTTGAATGATACAGCGTCAAAATTCCATGCGACTAGCGAATTCCGTAGGGAAGAGAGCTTGAACAGGCTGGATATGAAAGGGATATAAACCATAACGTTTTAATGTTCTCCACACTCTCATTTGTGGTACATTAACTTGTGCATGTACACGATGAACAGGGGTGCTGGGATTATTATCAGTTTCTAGCAGTATGTTGTCCTCATTGTCTAGTACTTGCTGTATTGGACGCTCAGTCGACGGTTTCGGGAATGTTCCTTGTTTACGTAGGTGGTTGTGCACTCGTTGGAAAACTCGTCGTTCTGGTAGTCGCCGATTTGGAAATCTCAACCCTATTTTCGAGCAGCTGCTACAGAGTTTCCATCACAAAAAACGTACATGTAATAAATATCGGCGTAGTTTCACGTTTTAAAAGTAAACATTATCAACACTCTTAATAAGCGTAAGCAGATAAATCAACTTTAAGGTGATTTACTGTTTGACCTACAAGTAAATAATATCATATCTATGGTAACGTAGATAGTTTGTATGAAATACCACTTAATATCATTTATTGTTTTGGCTGCTTCAGTCTTTAACTAAAGCAGGCCATAACTTCTTAAATAGTCGATTCAGAGAAAATGACGGAAAACACGAATCATATTGTTCGAATTTCCGATTTCGTAGTATCAGCCAAAGACATGAATTGTAACTTATCGCAGTCTTACTTCCATTTCCATTACAATGTGATCCGGTACTTCATAAAAAAATTCTATATTTTCTTCTAATATCATTATTCGTAAGATTCTTTAACCTTTTTGAAAAGTGTATCAAAGAAATCGCCATTCCTTTGTCTCTTTAATAGTTCAATAGTTTTATTTATTTTTGTAACACAAAAATGAATATCCAATGTTTTTTTTATAGGAGAACATCAAATAATATGTCAGTGAGAGAGAAAATATCATTAATTACTACAGCTAAAAATGTGAATTTAAAATCGTTAAAATCGTTTAAAATCCAACGGCCAAACCCGAACATGAAGTTCAGCGGCTGTTTGCGACTGAGCTCTTCATTTGCACAATTCACCGTGAACCAATTTGTACATATTCACGTAGGCATTACCATGGCAACGGAGGTATAAGTGCAGAGTAAAAAAACGTTTGAGGCTGACTCTTCACTACAATTACACGAGTGTTGTAGGTAAGATTTTTTATGGTCACTATGTTCACGCTCGGCGGATTGCATTTAAAATTTAAATTTTAAATACAAGGCGACCAGAAAAAATGTAACGTGTTTGTTTTCACTAAGCTTATTGTATCTACGAGTATGTATGCCATAAATAAACGACTCCTAATAGATGTAATGCGGATAAATAATTTGTTATGTAATTTAAATAAATATTCGCTATTGAATGAAAATTTTAGGTGAAGGAACATTTTACCTACTTCACTTCGCGAGCCGCCACTGCAGTAAACGGAAATCATTTAAAAGATGTGGAAAATAGTAATATTTATTGAGCCAATTTGTATTTACAAAATCCATTTTCCATTTACAAAGTCCATTTTCCGTACTTGGCATGTTCATAATTAATTTATCAAGACAATAATTTTACATATAAACTTATTGGGCGGCAGGCAATCATTACTTACATTGACCTAATTGGAAAATTAGTTTATTTTTCGTATATAAAATAAGGCTGCAAGTAAAACATTACTGTGATATTTTTCCAAGTAATATTTAGGCCTTGGAACCATGGACGCGCTTTTGACACACTCTGTAGAATTTGCTCGTTGAACGAAGCAATTAATATTACAGTTTTGAATACTCTTTCAGTGGGTAGGCGGGTACCTCAATATTACATTTAATTACTTCGCATTCATTATCAAGTTTAACCAGTGACATTCAAATCTTTTACGGTCCTTTGTAGAAATGGATTGCGATAGGTGCAAATTCTTAAATTGGCAAGTTTTACACGTGAATGGCAGTTAAATTCTATAATGTTTAGCAGAGGTCAAGTGACAGACACTGCGACATTTTTAAGCTGTATTAGAACAGCTATTAAACTACATTTCCCACACTTGTTTTTCAAATTTACTGGTTTCAACTTAATGCATTATTTTCTAGTTAAGAATATTTAGAAAGAGTGAATATTTGAAATTCATAACTGTATAAAAATATTACAAAGACTTATAAAGAAGTTCGAAGTATTATATACCGTGTGGTGATAAAATTCCACCCAAAATTCATAATTTAGTTATGTAATATTTTTTGGAAAAACCCCGAAACAAAACGATTTTATTTTTAGAAAAAACACTTTCTTATGCGAATTTATTTTCAAGCGGCTTTAGTTTCTGCGCAAAAGATTTCATTATTAATTTTTTCAAATGATGAGCCCATTCCTTCCGCCTTATTTTGGTTGAGCTCCTAACCAGTTAAATGTTGATGGCATTGACCAGCATGTGTGTAAACACTTTGAATCCCATGCTTAATATTTTCGGATTGATACTTTCCATTTCTAAACGAATCCGCCACGTCTAAATTTGTTTGGTTTACTGATGTAAACTCGCGATATTACATGACCCCATAGAAAAAAATCTAGCGGCGTTAAGTCAGATGGTCACACAAACCACTCAAACGGTTCTCGCCGCCATAACTATCTATCGGGGTATCGGTCTAGGACACTCGGGCGCGGCCGTAAGGGCGCGGGCCGTTAGGACGCAGAGACCTTAGGGCGCGAGGACATTAAGGCGCGAGCCATTAGGGCGCGGGTGTTATAATTATGTTACTCACCTGTATTTTAATTTTAAATTTTAAGATAATAATCGTCGTGCTTCGGAGGGTACGTAAAACAGTCGGTCTCGGTTGTCATACAAACATCTTTGGCAATCGTAAATCATGTAATGGAACTTCTCTGTTCGACGGGTTAGGTTAGCCTCCTGCCCGGCATACGTGCAAAAGAAGGCTCACAGAACCTACTCTATTGTAGGTAATTACTAGGTCATTGACCTATACACAGACGAAGAAGAAGATAATAATATTAATTTAACGGCTGTAGAAATTCTTGGAAAAATCAATCATAATTTTCTGCATTGCATACAAATCTATACACAAATATTTCATTTTTAAAACCACAGGAAACCTAAACGATACCTGTCGACAAAATTATTTTAAAAACAAGAAGGAAAGAAAAGGGAGGTCGGTTCTTTTGAGTGATTTTACTAATTCTTCTATTTGAATTTTGTAACTGATACTTGATGATGTATGTCTAGTTGCATATTCAAAAAAATCCAAGGGCCGCTTGGGAAGTTTTTCGTCACTCCTTACAAGCCTTAATGACAAACTTTTATTTTGACAAATATAACACAGTTGTCGCACCCTAGTGTCCCACGCCCTACCGGTCCGCGCCCTAGGGTACCGCGTCCTAACGGTCCGCGCCCTAATGTCCACGCACACTAACGGCGGCGCCCAAACGGCCGCGCCCGAATGTTCGACTCCAATCGGGGTATATATCGTCAAAAAACTCCCGGACTACTACACCAAAATGAGGAGGAGCTCCATTTTGTTGAAACAAATGCTTGCGTGGAACATATCAGGATCTTCATTGTTTGAAAGAGGCATTGCTAACGCTGGAAACGCAGAAAATCTAAATATAATTTTTTCTGATAAGGCCACTTTTATCTGTATGGTTCAGTAAATCTTCTCATCTGCAGATATTGGTCACAAGAAAATCCGCGTCTTCTAAGAACTTGCTTTTGAAGAAACTTAGAATGCGGTTCGATATTTCTAATCCAGCAGCGTTAAGTCAGGTGCTCGCACAGGCTACTCAAACGTTCCCCGCCGTTGTTTCTATGGGGCTATGTAAAATCAATAGTTTACTTTATTAGGGCAAACAGTTAGACGATTAGACGCGTCGGATTCGTTCAGAAATGGAAAGTATCAGCCCGGAAATTATTGAGCGTGCGATACAAAGTGTGTACACAAGGGCTGGTTAGTGCCAACTAGTTAATGATGGACATTTCAATATAAATATGAAGTTCTGGAAGAAATTTGCTTAAAAACAGAAATAATGGTGGAGGTGATGGTCATAGTTGTAACAATAGTAGTAGTAGTAGTAGTAGTAATAGCAGTACTTGCAATGGCAGAGATAGTGGTAGTGGTAGTAGTAGTACGTAACTACCATAAGATTTTCATTCGAGAGATTGTGTTAACAGTTTCGGCTCCAAAAAAAGGTCATGAACAAAAGGATTATTAGAAGTGTGGCAGTAAAGTTTTATGACGTATATAAATACTGTAACAAATAGAAGCCCCATTAAAAAAAGCGTCGTAGCGAAAGCCTTCTTTAGTGCAAAAGCCAAACTGTGTCTAAAATTCGAATTATTTTCATTTTAAGAAAGTTCTATATTTAACTACTTACCCCTCCGTATTAGCTGTTGTAGCATTTTATAAGGCAATTGTGTATCCCCTCCACTTCATGGCCTCCGTAACCAAAAAATCTGCAAAGGCAGCATTCCGTAGAAGCAATATAGCTGTGGCGTTACAAGCAATAATGAAACTTAACGGTGAGTTTTTCAAATAAGTTTTCTGTTGTCTTTTGGGCGAGACATTGCATAGCTCAAAAAAATACACAACTATTTTCATTTGCAGCAAAGTATGCCATGGATATAGATATGTTCGGATGTCAAGATGACTCACTTAAGAAGATTCACCCTGTATATAGGAGCACGTTTTTAATATCAGGTTATTTAGAGGTCATTGTACAATATAGTGCTATGGCAAAAAGTTGCTTATTCTGCACTTCAGTATCCATTATATGATAATAGGTACTGTCACTATCTAAAACAGCAATTAGCTTGCATAAACAAACACGTGGTATCAGTTATTTATAGTTATAATAGGTGTAGAAGTTCTGACTGTTAATGTAAAATTTGTGTAGCTTTAATTTGATATATTTATTAAATGGGCTAATAATTACTGAAATGTAGTAGGTAACTGCCTTGTTTTATATAAGTGGAATTACGGCTATGTGGTACTCTGTCTAGCGAGCAAGTAGAATCGTTGTTTTTTCCTCAGAAAAATTACATGAACAACCAATGATCACTAATACACCATTATTATAAGTTCTATTTGTTGTTAACAAAAAATTAAAGTTTAAGTAATAGTGATTTAGAAAGTAGGGTTTAGCTAATATCTAGAGTAATTTTGGGCACATAGCGTCCAGAATTAACCTGTATTTAAATAATCTGGGATAGTAGTTTCCCGGGGGGTCGCGGGAGGCTTTCCAAAATAAAATAAATTGCCCTTTCAAGACATTTATTTCTGCCTTTCACAAAGTAAACAAAAATCTTCTTCTTCTGCTGCCGACTGGGAATATTCACCGTTTGTCTTGCCTCATTCTGTGGAGGAGGAAAACCAGCTTTGAGCCCATCTCGCGGGTGGTCGTCCTGGAAGCCTTCTCTCTGTTGGTCGTTCAGTCATACAAATTCGAGCCTCATCCATTCTTTCCACACGCTCTTTTTATTTTTTTGCCTTATTTTCATCCATTTGACCACATCTTGTATTTGCATCTTTCTCGTTCATTTGCCTGTCTCGTATGGTTCTCATTACCTTCATTTCAGTTATTCTCATTGTTGGCGTAGTTTTTTTTGTTTCTGCCCTGGTTATGTTAGTATTAGACTTACCATTGCTTTGTAGATCTTCACTTTCTCTTCCGTCCTCATATATTTGTTCCGCCGTACAGTGTCCCTCAGACAGTCTGCTACTTGTAATGCTTCTAAATTTTGGTTCTGAGTTTCTCCTACAATGTCAAGATGGCTTGTAATTTTAGCTCCTAGATATCTAAAGCGCGTTTCTTACTCTATTATGGAGTTTGCTATTTGCAGCTTGCATCTTCTTGGCTCTTTCGATATAGCCATACACTTCCTCTTCTGTGATGATATCTACATATTGTATTGTTTAGCTGTTATGTTCAATTGGTGTATCAGTCTCTGTAGGTCAACCTCATTGTTGACGACCAGTACAGCGTCGTCCGCATGGCATACTATGTTGATATTGTGGGTGCCGATTTGATAGCCTCGTTTGAATCTAATAGCCTCTATTATACGATCCATTACCAAGTTAAATAGAAATGGGCTGAATGAGTCCCCCTGTCTTACTCCTTCGTTAATACATACATCTTCTGTCCCGCCTTCGGGAGTTTTTATTCTGGTAGTGGTATGTGTGTATATGTATATCATCTATTACGTTCATAATTTGTGCTGGTATATTTCTTTCTGGGAGTATTTTAAGTATATCTTTTTTCTTTACGGTTGAACACTTTTGTCAGGTCGACGTAGCAGAGGAAAGCAGGTTAGTTATATTCTATTGATTTTTCTATAATCGATTTTATTATAAAGATTGTGTCCGTTGTCTCTGTTTGTTCGGAAACCTTGTTGTTCTGCTACTTCTACATCTTCTTGCAATCAGTCTCTGGTTACCGATGTGGATAATTTCGCACTTCTGTTGAGTAGTGTGATTTGCTTGTTATGTTCATTTGATTTTGTGCCATTCTGTCTGGATTAGAGTCATAGTTTAATTTCTGCTTCACAGGAATCAAAATTCTATTTTAATTGCCATCTTTTTATGTTGATAACAGTTTTAGTCATTTTTCTTTTAAGATTGAGTTATGGGGGCCAATTCCGCAAAGCCTTGAAGTTTCCCTTTGTAGGCTCTTTTTTTCTCTCATTCATTAATACTGCCCCCCCCCCCCGGAACCGCTTCCTTACACACTAAACATTCATGCAACATGCACAGTAAACTTAACTAACCGAAATGCGGTCGCCCCCGCTGGTATTCGAAACCACAGCGGAACGACTACAATCCGTGTGGCCTCGAGTGGCAACGCGTTACCGTACTAGACCACCGAGGCCCCTTCCCTTTGTAGGCTAGAAATTGCCGATTTATGTTTTGGTCTGCGCCTGACCCTGATCGCTTTCTGTGAATTTACGTGTCGAATTATTCTGGAACCATTGCATCACATTTCTCTATGTGGTGTAATTTTTTTGGGGAATCCAGGTTCGCGTTGCGTTGAGTTTTGGAGTCGATTTTACACCTTCGCCGACTCCGGTCTAACTAAATCCATCTACGGGGGCCGTAAATTAATCAAGTACTGCAAGGGGCAGCTTATGTTTTCGATGGGTATCCATCGCGTGTATTTTCGTATCGCTGTTTCACCGTGGAGTAAAAAGAATATCGACAAGTGTCAGATTTAAAGAAAACACGCTGGAATTTATCCCTGGAAAGGCAATTCATTACGAATTTGCCGATCGCATTTCGCGGATTATTATCGAGCCCATTCGTTGTTCCTGTACCTGTGCCGCTGCTACGACAAACATTTCGTCTCGGAATTCTTCCGAAGAACGTCTACGTTTTTCCCGGACCTGAAAATACCCCAAAATTGTGCCTGCCTCTCTCTCGATTCCATTCATCATGTGAAAAAGAAACCTTCTACGCGTTAACTAGCAAAATTCTAAGTGATTGAATCCTTTTTTATGCAACAAGAAGCGACCTTCAGTCGCCGATTGTTTTTTTTTGTATTACTAAATGTAAAGAGCAATTGTATATAATGAGTAATTCGTGTAAGCTCCGACGCCACTGGCCACGTAGTCGTTTGGACAATTTAAATAACGTACGCCAGCGACGGCGAGTCCCTCCACTTGAGCGCTCAAATTAACTATTTGTAATATAGAACTATTAAATCACCATTTGACGTCATTTTTGTATTGTCATTTCTAGTCGTTTAATTAAATGTGTTTTAAAATTCATTAGAACTTTTATTATTTTGTATTTGTATTTGTGCGTGCATGAATTTTGCAAGCTTTCTAAACAGAAGGGAGGCACAATAAGGGTGAGTTCGATTTCCGTAAGCTGTCGGCTTCTCGGCCTTCCACCAGAACCTGCAATCAGCTGTGATTTGGAAGGTGGCGCCCGCTAATTTTGACCCACTCTGTACACAACTAGGAAGGTTTCCCTCCCGTAAGCGGTTTCCGTGAACCTCCCCTACTCCTCTGAGCTAAGCTGTAGGCCTTTTTCCTATCCGGTTGCGGGTCGACGAAAAAGCTCGTTTGGCCCGTAACACTCTACAGTTATCTAGTATTTTCCGGTCATTTTTTTATGTATCGGCACTGTAATGTTACTTTGCCATTGTAAAGGCACCTCTGCCTCTTCTATTATTTTATTAAAAAGTTTACGTAGCTGTTAAGAGAGATTGTGTCCGCCCTATTTTATCATTTCGTTTGTGATGGAGTCGGGTCATAGACTGTTCCTGTTTTTGAGGTTGCGTATATTATCTTTTATTTTTTCTACTTTCTACCGATATTTTGACGTTGTTGTTTGGAGTGGTGGTTGAGTTGGTTGTGGGGTTCGATGTCTGGGTTTGACCGAATTGATTCTTGAAATGGGCTGTCCAATATTCTTCACTGATGTGGTTAATTTAATATATTCGTTTACGGTTTTCTTTTGTTCTTGTAACATCCTCCATATTCGCTTTTCGGTTCCATATCTTTTATGTATCGTTCCCAGTGATTATCTTTGTTTTCTTATTTCTTCAGTTATTCTATTCCTTGTTTGTTTGTATCCTTCGTATTCTTCTGCGAATGGAGCACTTTTGTACTTTAGAAAGACTTCTACTTTTTTAGGTCCAGTTCTTTTATTTCGTCCGTGAACCAGGGAGTTTTTGTTGGGGTCATTTCTTCTTTTTTTTTCTTGTGCCTCTATCGCTGCTTTTCGAATATTTGACATTAATGCGGTCCATATTTCATCTACGGTCTGAGTTTCTGTGTATGGATTGTTCAGGTTCTTTTGCCGTAATCTCGACTGGATTAACATATGGGTAGTTCGATCTTCTAATGTTTCTATGTTGATCCTACCTATGGTGAGGGCTTTGTGTTAACGTCTAGTCTTATTTTACACAGAACCATTCCATGTCGGGTTCCAACGTTCGAAGGTCTTACATCTAATATTTGTGGAAGTGAACAGACGTACGGACACTAGATCTATAGGCTGTCGCTCAAGCGAACGCTTAAAAACGTTTGCGGGTATAGCCTATGCATGAAAAGTCGAAAAGGAAGCCCAATCTTCAACGCCAAATAACTCTATACCTATTACAAATACGGAAACATTCATAGGATCACTTCTGTGGCAAATATTATAAGCTTTATTTTTGGTAGGACCAACAGTTTTCGAGATAAAAGCGAAAAACCGAAAAAAGGACCATGTTTTCACGTCACTGCCGCTAGAGTTCACCTCCGATTCGTCAGAACGTTTGTATAATTCATCACTAGATACCTCTAAGGGTGGCAAGTTTCAAAACTGTTGGAATTATTTTTAGGTGAAAACCTATTTTGACTGGACTAAGATCTATGTCCTGTCATAGCCTTCGCGCCATCGGTGCATATAGCAACGCATTTTGTCCAGTCAGTCTCGTACTTATTAGTACTATGCATGAAAGCGTCGAGTAAACCTTTTCCGTTGGTACTGACCTCTAATAGATTACAAAATAATACCGTGTGCAATATTTTATCTTACAAATGCTGTAAATTGGGCAGTTAGAAATTTCCGTGGATTCGTCCACCTGTAATAAGTTCTTTGGACTAGTAGCGGATATAATTAGAGATTAGTCATCATTTCAAAATTGTATGCTGTACTACTGACTGTGTGTTGAGTGCAATAAATCAATAACAAATATTTACGTTTAGCTAACGATGGATAAATTTTTAAAACTGCCATTAGAATTTTCCGCGTTTGGTAGTTACAAGAATACAAAGAAATATAGATTGTCCAGCGATAAATAACTCAAATATGGATTTACCGTATTTCTCAGAATACCCAGTACGTACTTTTTCGAGAAGTATTGTCAAAAGAACTGGGTATTCCGAGAAATACGGTAAATCCATATTTGAGTTATCGCCGTACAATCTATATTTCTTTGTATTCTTGTCACTACCAAACGCGGAAGATTCTAATGACCGTTTTAAAAATTCATCCATCTTTAGCTAAACGAGTATGGCTCGCACTTAACGGTAAATATTTGTTATCGATTTATTGCACTCGAAACACAGTCAGCAGTACAGCACACAATTATGAAATGATGACTAATCTCATCGTGGTCCGCTGTTAATTTAAAGCAAAACGGATTTTCGAGATTATTCCAGTGCCATCTATCACCTTCCCGAATGTGGTAGAAATTTCCGGAAACACGGAGAACAAATAAATAAATTGCGCTGCTTGGTAATACATGGCGTCAGTCGGCCGTTTAGCCGCTGATTCCGAATGAAGGGGCTGCGAGAAAAATTTAGTCTAACATGAAATTGCGTTTGGGAACCACTAATCTAGGGCATCACAGAATTAAAAAACTAAATTTCAATGCCAAACCAAAAAAATCTACAGAATATTTAAAAAATACGGAACTCCCTGAATACTCTTTTAGAAACACACAGGATGTAACTCATCACAAGTAAAGCGTATTCTTATTCATCGAAGAAATGTTACCACAATGGAAATGAAATCAAGGTTATTCTATAAATCCTTTAATTCCAACAGGAAGTGCTACACAATAGCTTTGTAGTCAAGATAACACATAGACAAAGTAATAACAGAGAAAGCACATATGAAAATACATTTTAGTGAACTTATAAAAGATATGTTTATTTGAAAACATATGATTAACAACCTGAATGCACCTACATCTAACAGTTAGTCAACGGTGAGACAATAAATAAATTACACAGAATATAAGTAGCTCTCATATTTAGTCTTAGGAGTTGGTCCGGCAAAGGGCGAAAACCACCCTATAGAAAACCTTCCAAATACTGCTTGAATGCTTTTCCATCGAGATTTCTTAACCCAGCGGGCCTCTTCCTTTTTCAGCTGCTCAATACCCGTTTCGTCATTCCATATCGCCTGAACTTGGGTGCCAAGCATCACAGCAGTAAAAATAGCAAACAGTAATGCTTCAAATATTAAAAACAAGAGAAGTACAACTGTTGCAGGTGGGGAATATGTCGAGCAATCCTTCCATTCATGTCTTATGCATGTCATGAACTGGTTTACAGCCATGAACAGAGAATGTAGGGATATTGCAGCAATATAAAACTGCAACAAAAATTAAAAGAATATAAAAAGAAACAACCAGCAATACAGGATTGTTATGTTTAAAATGAAATAATGAAAACAAGGACTTTTAACAATGTGTCTTTAGTACTAAATGATCAAAATTAGACAATTAAAACAATGCAAGCGAACATGGTCCTTGTGTAACATTTTTCAACTGAACGATGTAAGTGTGACTGTTCTTTTTGTGCAACATGTGGTAAACGATTAAAACAATGTAAATGGCTTGTTGATTTTTTGTATATCATGTAAAACAATAAAAATATCATTAATAAAAAATTTTGTTTCTGTTTAACATCTTTTGAACGGTTAAACAATGTAATTGAACCATGTTTGTTTGTGCTACATCTTTTAAACGATTACATTAATGTAATTGACACATTTCCTTTTTGTTTAACATTTTCTTAACGATTTAAGGAATACAATTTGATACCTGTATTTTTTTGGTTAAACATGGATTAAAACAATGTAACTATAACTTGTTCTCGTGTAACATGTTTTAAACGATTTAAAAAATCCAATTCTAACATGTTTTATGTGTAACGTCTTCTAACTGAATTAAACAATTTAAGTGTAACATGTTGTTTTTGTACAACATGTAAATAATTAAAACATTGTGGTTAAAATACGTTCTTTTTATGTTATATGTTGTAAAGGATTAAACAGTGTAATTGGATAGCTACTTTATTTGTGTAATATGATTTAAACGATTAAAATAACGTATTTGAAACGTTTTCTTTTTGTTTAACATCTTTTCAACGATTTAAACAATGTTATTGAAGCCTGCTATTTTGTGTAACATGTTTTAAGGGATTAAAACATGTAATTGCAACATGTTTGTTTGTGCAACATCTTTTAAAGGATTAAAATAATAAATAAGGTATTTGAAACATTTTCTTTCCGTTGAACATCTTTCCAACGATTTAAACAATGTAATTGAAGCCTGTTATTTTGTGCAACATCTTTTAAACGATTACAATAACACATTTGAAACATTTTCTTTTTGCTTAACATCTTCTCAACCACTTAAACAATGTAACTAAAGCCTGTTATTTTGTGTAACGTATTTTAAAAGATTAAAACAATGTAATTGAAACATGTTTGTTTGCGCATCATCTTTCAAACGGTTAAAATAACGTATTTGAAACATTTTCTTTTTGTTTAACCTCTTTCCAACGATTTAAA
>JABXWE010023515.1:0-23228 GCA_014611495.1 Limonius californicus | reverse complement strand
ACATTAAAGTTCTCGTTATTGTTTCCATGAAATTCTGTTTTAAAGATATGAACTTTAACACTCTCGTACAAGAAAACTAAGCTCCAAATACCTACTTTTTTTTTGAAGATTTGTATTAAACATTCATAAAGGAAAAATTCTACCTGAAGCTTTTAAGGCATTTAAAGGACACCCTGTATAGTTTTATATTTCCAGATCTGCATGTTATACCATGTTAATAAACCAACTTTGTTAGTTATAGGAAAGATATAAGTATTAAATATCTAAAAATAAACTCGCATACAAACCCAAGGAAACGGACTTGCGATCACTAATTTAGATCATATTGAATCCACTGCTTTCTTCCAATGAGTAATAATTAATATAAAATTAGAAATAAGTAGAAAATGTTTAAATAATAATACAGAATATTACGACACCTAGATATTGAAGAAGTCTTCAAGGACTTAGTATCAAACTAAAACTGAAAATAATAAAATTAAATTAAAGCGCATAATTACAGACTAGTAGAGCATACGATTAATCGTTAGCTGCTGTTCTCCGAAATTTCGTTAGAACGAACGTTGGAGGACAATTTTATTTGTAATGGCAGAATTATAGGTTATAAATTATGTTATAACCTATTCATAGACTTCCGTCAAGCTTTTGATATGCTACGAAGAAACAAAATCGCAAATTGTATGAGGCTGTTAGATATATTATAGTATATTAAAGAACTAGTTTCATAAGGCCTTTTCTTAACGCACGAGTCCAAGTTTGAAAAAAGTGATACCAAAAAAACATGCGTAACTTCCGCTTCCGGTTTCGGATTTTTTTGAAAAGCTTATTTTTTCGCTGAATTTTCGATACACCCCCGCATTCCAAAGCGCATCAAAATCGGAGCAATACTTTCGGCTGTAGGAGCGTCACATACGTACGTACATACGTACGTACATACGTACATACCCACCCACAGACAGACATTTTTTAAAAACCACTTTTTTGGGTTCCTAGAGACCCAAAACGGATATTTCCGTTAAAATCTCGATTTCGAAAATTTTCATGAATTCAATACTTACCCCTATACCTATAAGGTATGGGAAAGTAAAAACGAGACGCGAAGCGTCGAGTTTTTCAACGGACGAGTGCGACAAGTGGTCTTATGAAACGTGTTCTTTATACTATTTTTTCTATTGAGGAAGTTTAAGAGTATTTTAAATAAATTTATGTAAAAAATTTTACGTCAAATCGATTACTAGGGAGTTTTTATAAACACTTATGGCAGCACTGACAGGTGGCTGAAACTGACATTTCAAACTTTCAAATTCAAATCAAACTACTAACATCGTAAAAAAACAAACTAAAAACAGTACGATTATAGACCTCCTTAACGTACTGTTTTTAAGCTAAAACAGTGCGCTTAGAACGGCTTTATAAAACCGAAATAGAAAAAATAAGCTTCCCACATAACCAAAGTTACACAAAAGATAATTACAAGTTAACCTCTCAAAAATACAAGGCCACCATTAGTCAACCAATAGTTAACTTATGGGTTAACTATGTCACAAATTAGTTAACCATAGAGCAGCTTTAAGGCATTCTCAAGGTTGTTAAAAGGTTAAGCTTAAAATATGTTCAAAAGATAACCTTGAAAGACATCCTTTGGGCACCTTCTCTACATATTCAGAAGTTGTGCTCTGTAGTTAACCGTTATACCATCCCAAGAAAGTTATCTTTGAACGATAACCATATTGATGGTAAATAAGCGAACTGAGAAACATAACTAAAAGTTAACTGCTCATTCTGTCAAAAAACACTCTTGAAGTATATCTAAAAGACAAGCCTAGCGTCTATCCAAAAAAATACTATTGCGATTGGAATTAAGATGATCATTTTATTTCTTACAGAATGAGTAAATAAAATATGCATTACAAACAATTGGTATTTATTATTACATAAATATTTTAAGCACACAAATTATGTACTCAAAAATAGCATCAATTTAAACCTTAATATCCAAGACAGTGTTTTTTTTTACAGCGATTGCTTAAGTCTTTCTGTGGGCTTCCGGGCCCGTCTTTCGTATGGGATAAAATGTCCAGTTCTGTGTCACTAGGTATGATCTTTCGCACTGCAACTGTAAATAATAATTTGTTAATAAAAATATGTTAAAAAAAATATATATATTGCTGTGTTACAACATGCTCTAACTGAGATATCTCAACCTATTGCTGAATCTAATAAAGTTGTATTAAGCTATTATGTAAAAAATAAATTGTTTAATCACACATAAATCGAATATGAGGTAAAAGAATGTTCCGATGTTGGAATTTTGGTTGTTGAAGCTGTATAACTTGATTTCCTGGTAGCAAAACTGATTGTTTTGTTGATAATCTTCTTCAGAAAAGCATAGAAGATACTTTTCAACTTTATCTGTGCTTTAACTTTACAAATGTAAGTATAAATATATTGATTTTGACAGCTTGTTATAATAATGTAAATTTGTGAATTTATTACTTTTCTTTAGAGAGAAATATGTTTGAATAACGTTCTCATGTGTGTAAAGAAGTTTTGTGTTAATTTTGATTAACATTGAAGTTGTTTTCTAATAACTTATTTATTGTTATTTAATGTAAATTTAATTGTCAACTTTCTTATGCTTTATTACAAATATGCCATAAGATATCAATATTTTGGAAATTTTGTAAGGAACAATTTGGTGTTTTCCTTTTTGTGTAAATATAGTGATTATGTATTTTACAGAATTTTGTAATTATTTTGGTCAATTTAAATCCCCTTTTTGATTGGTCGAAACCGTCGGGGTTCACAAAAATATTTGATAGTAATTGATTTGTTGCCATGCAATCGTCAACAAATATAATAAATTTTGTTTGTAAAACAGTTTAGATGTAAGAAATCCTTTGAGTAGAGAGCACGTTCATTTTGCAACTCCGCAAATATTTTTATTTGTGTTAAAAGTTTGTTTACCTAACAATTAATAAAGAATTTCAACGTTTATTTACGAGTTAAAAAGTGTTTACGTGCGGTAAATAGTGAAAATGTGCAAAAAAATCCAATTTTTGCGAAGACCCCGAGTGGCAATTAAAATGGAAGATCGTCGTAATAGTAAAATGCAATAATAATAAAAACAGTTAATTACAACAAGAAGCCACAACAATACGTTTAACTGGAAAGTGTTTGAGGTTAGAGTGTTCAAATTCCCCATATCAATATAACAAACAATAACTGGTGTATTAAAATGGGAGAGTGCTATCAATAGCAAGTGCTATCGTGCCTTCATTTGAATTATCCGGATGGATGTGCGTTCCATCAAGGTTGAAATCGCTCAACATGAGGTAAAGTTTTTTCCGATAAATAGAAAAATTAGAAATAAGTTGAAAAGAACAATAAAATCATAGTTGTTGTTTTATTATATTGATTTTGAATGACAAACTTGAATTGTATTCATGTTGAAAGGGAAAGCACGGATAATTTGAAATTATGTCGACACTGGGTTTTTAAAGTCATCTTCCGTTGCCCAACTAATTTGTAAAAGGAATATAGAAAAATGACTATACGAAATAATACTAAGTAATAAATGCAATCTGGTGTTACATTGGAACTATTTGATCCAACAATTTGTACAATATTCATTTCGTGTAGGATAAACTATAATTATTAATTAAACTTCCTCGATTTGATATAAATTTGTTAAACATTGTAAGAAACAAAATGAGCTAAAGAAAACGTTAAACCACCCTCTGAACTTTTTAATAGGCAAATATTTAGTAACTCTTTTCTAAAGTTTTAGGAAAATGTGTATCTAGTATTATGGTAGCTAAGAAGGTTGTATTTTTACTAGTACGCTAGTGTGACATGTAACCGCGAGGATTGTCCAAAAGTTAACCAAGAAAGATGACAAAAGAATAGCAAAAATTATCTAAGAGCTTAAACGAATAGTTAGGCCATGTTATACGGATGGACATGATAATTATAAATTCGAAAAAACAGCGGAGATTTAGGATAAATGGAGAAGAGGCAAACAAAAATCGTTGTTACGCCGAAGAAGTAAGAAAGTAAGCAGAACTATAGCAAAACTTTTATATTAATTATTTTATCATTAGAGGAAATAACAACTGAGTTCCTTGTAAAAACTAGTTGCAAAGTAGGGGGCGCGACTGGACATTGTATATTACGTAAGAGAAGTCGTTCCGTCTAAAAAATCCTTAGTCCGGCAAAAGCCACACGAAACTTGTCAATCGTCCTCCTCGGCGGTTTTTAGGTAGGTCCATTGTATGCGAACATTTGGAACGAGAATCTCGATAAACGGACACCAAAGTACGGATATGTTTTGTTAGGTTAGGCTTTCACTATACTATTTACAATTTTTTTTGCGTAAGCATTTCAATATAGGTTAGGTACTAGAAGTAACATTTAAAAATTTCTCGAAATGAACTCTAGAAAGCAATAGTGGAGCTGAAATTATTCGTAAAAGGAACAGATTTACTTATCATAAATACAGCTACAACATCTAAAATTATTCAATCAAGTAATTCTTCGTAAGCATTTATTTTATAAAAGCATTTGTGTGTTTATTTAGAATGAAAAAAGAATACGATCTCATGCTGTAATGGAATATTAAGAAAATTGCACACAATGGAGATTCATGCTAATAAGTAAAATACTTAGGAGGCTCTGGTCTTTCGTTTTCGACTGATTGTGAGTGGACTGTTGAATTCAAACGTGGATCAAGACAATGCACGTGCACGTCCAAGTATCGTTTCTATCGCAAAACTTAACAAGCTGAACGCATCTAGCTTACGCACTTTATTTAGCTCCGCCTGAATACCATCGATTCCCAACGCTGAAAACTGCTTGGTGGAAATGATTTCTGCGAAACAAAGATGTTTAACGTTACAGTTGAAGAATGATTTAACAGGCCTCCAGGAATCCGCATTTCGTGACGATAGAATTGCTTTGGAACACTGTAGTCCAATTGTAATTCTTTTAAAAAATTTTACATTTAAAATTACTTACGACGCCGAAGGGTGAGTGTCCCATCTCTTCGAACAAAATAAAATCACTTTTAGCACATATATCATACACTATTTTTTCTACAAACACCATTAAAAGAGTACAAATCAATGCATTTTTTACGTTATTAAATTTATAAAATATCGTTTGCAACCTAATTACTCATAAGTTTATTGTTGCTAAGGTAATGAAAATTCGAACGTTTCTTGACAAGTAACTTCAAATCTCGTGACAGTGACGAAGAATTTTTTTTGTTTGCAAGTAGAACACTATCCACTTCAGATTACTTATTCTAACTGCAGTTTCTCTAACTGTAGGTACATTTAATTAAGTAAATAAATATTCCTTTGATTTAAAATTTCTTAATTTTTTTGTAATGTCGCACCAGTGTTAATAGTAAATCACGTCATTTACTTTTAGCACCAGTGCCATAAAATCACATATTAGACACTGACAGCATGCGTTAAAAATTAAACTTTTACTGACGTTTGTAGAAAAATATATTTTTCGAAGTAAATCGACTTTAAATAAATAAACACACAGAACTCTAACGTTTACATGTTGAAGATAAGCCAAAAATTGTAATAAAACTTGAAAACAGATTGTCTTAAATTATATCCACTCGATCCTTGAACTAGGTACAGAAAAATTCGCCTCAAATTCAGAATAAACACTTAGGTTTATATATTTTTTAAAAATAAATAATTGCGACATTCATCTTACAAAATAAATGCAAAACGAATCCATTATTGAGTCTAAATTATGTCACATATAACAAAGCTATACAGTAAAGCTATTTGAATACGTATACCATTTCTAGGGACGTATTGAAACTGGTGTGGACATTTTTAATTAGGACTTGATTTCAGTGTAATCCTCTGTTCCTTACAATTTCTTTCATAGTTATAGTCCACGTTTTTCTCGGTCTAGCTCTCACTTTTTGTATTTTGTAAAGCCCTCGACACCTCCGGGTAGAAGAAGTCCGACAAAGAAGAAGCAGTGTATATTTTTTTATTTAAGATTTAGTATTTGTTGATTTACAATGCTGATGCAATTTGGTCACATATACTCACAACTAAAAATCATTTCTACTGATACTTATTCAATCCAATTCTTTGCTGAAGTTTAATATCATGAAATGCGAAACCTCCAACATTCTAGACGAGCGTATAGTAGTAGAGGAAGTAACCACTATTAAAAATACAATTACATAATTTTTCAGAAAGTAACATTTGAGGGATATCCAGCATTATAATCCAAAAAACAGAGGGCAAAATATTTTATTTTTAAACGCATATAGTCAGTTATGTACGTTCAAGATCAATAGTAGTTTTAGCGAAGATATTATGTTTTATTTATGCAAACCCAAGAAGCAAAATACGTGGCATAAAATATCAACAGCATATTTAATAGCAATTCTTGTAATTTGCAAATACATTGTAAGTTTCATTATGATAGCTTAAGAATACCTACAATTGCGTACTAAAATTGTAAAAATATTAGATGTGGAAACCAAACAATTGTAGTCAATATAATCAAATGTTATATTTACATACGAAATATACTGGATTCCGTGAAGACGACTAAACATTTTCGCCATAATCATGTACTATCGATTACAAAACAACATATCAAGTACAAAATTAATAATACATTTAAATCCAATACAATTACAATTCGTTTTTTGCTGAAAGTCATGGTGACTAATTGATTAAAACTAGAAAAATGGTAACACGTTGTCAGAATCAATGTTGTCATAAGGGTCATAAGTACCTATATGTTATTTATATCAGCTATTTTATTTCAACATTACCATGAATAACACTTACATTGTTGAATTGGTATAATTCCAATTTAAAAAACAATTCATTTTTAAATGGCAGGAAATTACAAAGATAAAATGTTTTTTTAATTGAATATTTATATAACTTCATTATATTTCTTAACATTTTATTCCGATATGTATTTACGGATATAATACTATGGATTATAATACCAAAATTATTATGTAGTAAGCAGAAATTAATCAAAACCCGTCTATTTCGAAAACTTTCATTGCAGCTTGCGGTATAAATGAAAAATAAGGCCAATATGTATACAATCGGGTTGCTTTCAGCAAATTATTTTCGCACTATTACGGTTCCTTCATGAAAGTCATAATAATAATCTGATAAGACGCTCTTCATTTTTAGACATGAGTATTTACTTACACCAATTATCTCTTTCGTAGCCCATTAATAACTACGTATCTATACAGCTCTTGAAAACACTTAAAGAGTGTTCGATCACCTGACTCAAACATATAAAAATGCCCCCGATAGTTAGAGCATAGTGTCTTGAAGATGCGTGCCCTGCTAGTAGTAGTTGCCTTGGTGGCGGCCGTTTGGGCCGAACAGTTCAGTTATGAAGGGTATGTTACCATTCTGAGTCTCTTATGCATGATATTTAACATAAAACCTCATTCAGTTACAAGGTTTACCGTGTCACTCCTTCAAACGAAAATCAAGTAAAGCTTCTGGCGGCTATAGACGAAAATGAGTACATCGACTTCTGGTCAACTCCGCGTTCCAATGGGAAATCCGTCGACATTATGGTCCATCCGTCTGCCCAAAATATATTCGTTTGGGCTCTGATTCGAAACGGTATTCAGTATGATGTTTTGATTGCCAACGTCGAAAGGTATATTTAAAAATATCATTTATAAGGATTTATTACCGAAATTTTGTGTATTGTAGCGTAGTTCAAAAAGAACGCACTAGACAGCTGACAGCACCTCGGGTTTCCGAAGGCAGAATCAGTTTTACTAAATACAACCGACACAGCGAAGTAAGCAATTAATTTTTTGTTACAAATTTTAATTCGCTATTGATTTTAAATTTCAATGTTTTTCTTCAGATTAATGCATATATCGATGAACTGGCTCAAAGTCATTCTGACATAGTATCTGTTGAGACCATTGGTCAATCTTATGAAGGACGCGATTTGAAAGTTATCAAAGTCTCCACGAATCCAAATGCCAACAAACCCATCATCTTCATTGACGCTGGTATTCACGCTCGTGAATGGGCCGCTCCCGCTCAAGCCACTTACATCATCAACCAGTTGGTTGAAAATTCAGCAAATGCCGCATTACTGAATAAAGTAGATTGGCACATTTTACCTGTAGTTAATCCTGATGGTTACGAGTACACCCACGATTACGTAAGTCTTTTAGTCGTTAGTCTAAATATGTCTCGTAAATCATTTTTCATCTTTAATCTTCAATGGTGCTAACTTTAAACCTATTTGTTTAATAAAGCAACGCCTTTGGAGGAAAACCCGTTCCAGGGGAACTCTTTGCTACGGAACAGACGCCAACCGCAATTTTGGTTTCCACTGGGGAGAAATTGGCGCAAGCAGTATCGAATGTGCCGAAACTTACATGGGCAGAACAGCCTTTTCAGAAGTAGAAAGCCAGGCACTTAGAGATTACATATTGCAGCACAAGGATAACATCAAACTATACTTGACTTTCCATAGCTACGGTGAATATTTACTATTCCCATGGGGCTTCACCTCGGCTCTCCCCGACGATTATGATGAACTGCAAGCTCTTGGAGATACAGTTGCCAACACCATCCGACAAGTTGCCGGAACTGTATACACAGTCGGTACTTCCACTAATGTTCTCTATGCTGCTGCTGGTGGTAGCGATGATTGGGTAAAAGGTGTAGCAGGAGTTGAACTTTCTTATACCATTGAACTTCCTGGAGGCGGCAGCGCTGGTTTCGACCCACCTCCAAGCAGCATTTTGCCTATTGTCACTGAAACGTGGGCTGGTATCAAAGCATACCATTACTATATTCAAGGCAAATTTGGTCAATAATACTTAAGACACAAGATGTAATGTACAAAAGTTTGCAAAATATAATTTTTCAAATTAGAAGTGTATTCTATTATTATTGCTAACCAGTGGCGTACCGTGAGTATTAATACAGGTTGTGCTTGTGAATGGCAACGTTGCACCAGACTAACAAAACGAGTGGCTCTATGGATTTTGACAAAAGCGCGACCAAAAACATTTTCATAACTCAAAATACAAAATCCCATTTAAAGGCAAAAAATCAATAAATGTTTTTGCTAGAAAAACTGTTAAATTTCTATTTCTGAAAAATATCGCCAATAAAATTTTATTTGAATAGTGTATATTTGTTTCATCCCCCATTCTACAAGGGAAAGATAAAATTTGGGTATCAATACAATGCATTTTATTAATAGAAAACCATAACACACACGGTATACTTCTCTTGTGTACTTAATACGTGCAACAATCGATTATTGCAGAGTCTATCTAGAAGCGAATTGTCTGTCGCTAGTTAATATGAGTAGCCAAAACGTATAGCAGCAACAGCACATGCCTTGCATTCTCACTCACACCGTCAATGCAGTGTAAGTGTTAAAGTAATATAATAATAATTAAAATTTATTAAACGTGTAACAAACATTTTTTTACTACTTTCGTGGGTATGCCGCGCACCCCTATCACCCCTGAATATGCGCCTTTATTGCTCACATCAAAATTACAACTAAGCCATCATAAGCATGATATAAGAAGTTCAATTTTGTTCTTCTAAAGTAACCAGAAACTGGAATGTTTTAGTAGTACCTGTGACAAATTTAAGTCCTAAAGATCTAGTTTTCTGCAAACAATCTACAACCTTCTACCTGAAATGAAAGAGAACCTTTATTTATTTTATTAAACTGCATTAAGGTTTTGGGCACTAAACTATTATATCACTATAGACAGTATATGCTACTCCTATTTATTAATCTAGTCACTTCTAGAAATTTTATGATGTTATTGAGCTGGTCGCTAGTGTTTACTAGTATTTGTTCTCAACTGTTTTCTTCTTCTTCTTCTGCTTCGCGGTTCGACTATTAAGCCTGTTCCGGATCAATACTCCATCTTTTTCGAATGGATTACGCCTGCCTTTCGGATTGAGATTTTAAAATCCTATCCATATCCATTTTTTCTAGATGTTCCTTCCAATTATTTTTGTACTGGTGTCTTTTGTCTTATATTCTCAATAAACTATTTCTTATGTATTAGGTTGATTTGGGTCCGAGATTTCACTCAAAACGGACGTGTGCACTGCGTCTGGTGATAACAGTACGTGAACCTCGGACGGCTGTCAATATTAGATACTGTAAAAGTGCAATTCTTAAATATTTCTGTATAAGTTCATTGCACTAACAATAAACTTAATGTTTCCCGTCGGTAGTAGCTTCGGCCCCCCAACTGGATATGAGTCAACAACAAATAATTATCAGACCGGTATGTACTATAATCAATACCCCCTGTTACCAAACATTCAGATGCAATCGAACTCGATCAATGCAAATGATTAGTTCCACAACAAGTGATCACACCAAGCTTTCCCTCTAGCTCGCAATTAAATCAATCACAAATTTACTCTCCCTGTTGCCATACCCGTGATACTGCGGGTACGCTCGATAGAGTGGACTGTAATTTAAATAGGCCTTTTTTATCCCGATGAATTAACAACACTAAACTCTCCTTTATAGTAAACTTTAATACACAAAACACAGTAAAATTACATGAAAGGACGCCCGCATGCCGTGACTGATTTTCTTCTTCTGCCTAAAGACTCCGCTCACTCCCTCTAGCGTGGCATCACCAATCGCCACAAGAGACTGGCGCGAAAATACAAATTCCTACCTAATAATACAGAATAAGTGCTTTTGCAAGCACTCCCTATACCTCACAATCAGATCCTCCACATTCCTACGTCGCAAATACAACACAATCAAACTCCGATGAATATTACACTGATACAGAAGACGAAAATACGACTATAGACAACGACTGGTAAGACGTTAAAAGAAATGAAAGAAAACGTATAATAATGCCCAATAAAACAAACAATGCCCAGTCTGAAGAAACAAACCAGACTAGTCAGTCAAACATATTTTTAAATCTACCTGAAATAAATGAAGAAGGTCAAGTTAATGTAGAAACTTCAGAAAACAATAATAAAAAAGTACCAAGACCACCCTCAATCTTTATACAAGGTGTGAATAATTATCCAAACATTGATCGAAGATTTCAAAAATATTGTGGAAGACGAACAATATAAAACCAAAAGTATGGCAAATAATTTTTTTTATTATAATTACGCCAAGTGACGCATGCATTGCAACTAGTTTATACTATCTAGCAATTTGATTCTTACAATAATTCTTGCTTAGATCTAGACAAGTCATAACGTTTTGATAGACATACTCCCATTGGTGCACTCACTCCACATATTTTAAAAAACACTTTTTTCACATGCTTTGTTGTTGTTTTGTTCACTTATTTTAGCTTACACTAGTTTGAATGGTTTTCATCTTTTCAACCTCCGAACAAGTCCATTGTTATCGAGTAATTGTAACACTTCGATATTTTGGTGTTCATGTAGTCTCGCTTCGTGTTTTTTCGCGAACCGTTTAATTTCCTCACTGACCATAGGCACTTTCAGGTCCTTGTGGATGTCTTTATTTCTGATGTACCATGGCGCATTGACGATGCTGCGAAGTACTTTATTCTGGAAAGTTTGTATAATTTTTACGTTAGTTTTTTTTCTGCATCCCCACAGTTGCACACCGTAAGTCCAAACTGGTTTTAGAATTTGTTTATACAACAATAACTTATTATGTAGTGACAGCTCAGAATATCTACCAAGTAGCCACCACATTTTTTTTAATCTGATGCGAAGTTCTTCGCGTTTTTTCTTGACAAGTTCTTTCCACCTAAGTTTGGCATCTAATGTCATTCCGAGGTATTTCGCTGTGTTAGCATGGGCGATTGTTTGCTGGTTGATTACTATTGGCAAGTACTCTATTCTTTTGTTGGCGAAGTTTATGTGGGTAAACTTCGCTTCATTTAATTTAATCCGCCATTTCTTAGTCCAATTGTTGACGTTGTTGACGGCTGCTTGCAGTTTGTTTGTGGCTATCTCTATTTCGTTGCTTGTGGCTAGTAATGCAGTGTCGTCAGCGAACATAGCTGTTGTCACTCCATCACTTGTAGGAATATCACTGGTGTAAAGCAAGTAGAGGATTGGTCCAAGGACGCTTCCTTGCGGTACGCCTGCAGTTGTTACGGACGCAAAAAAAAGGCCCACGTTGCGGCGCCAATTTGTTACGGGCCAATCGAGCTTTTTCGACGATTCGTAACTAACTTGATGGAAAAGGGTCTACAGCTTAGCTCAGAGGAGTAGGGGGGGTTCGTGAAAATCGCTTATGGGAGAAAATCCTTAGTTGTGTACAGGGCGAGTCAAAATAAGTGGGCGCCACCTTCCAAATCCAGCTGGTTGTAGGTCCTCGTGGAAGGCCGAGAAGCCAGCAGCTTACGGGAACGGAACTTACCGTGTTTGTGCCTCCTCCTATATATTTAAAACTTGCAAAATTCTTACACCAACAAGTACAAAAGACACAATAAGAGCCAGTAAACTTTAAAACACATACAATAAAATAGTTAGAATGTGGCAATACAATAAAATGACACGAGTTATAACGCAAAAGTTTGAATTACAAAATTTTAATTCTTGAACGTTCAGAAAAACTCGCCGCCGTGACGCACAATATTTATATTATAATGAATCTGTGTGGCCAATGGCGTAGTTTACAGCAAAAATACAATATTAATATCTTTTACAAATAATAAATGGATAGCGATTGAAGATCGCTTTTAGGTTGCATAAAAAGGTTCAATATCGCGAAATTCTGCAAGTTGACGCGAGCAAAAAAAAGGTTTATTTTACACTGTACAACAAAAAAACTGGTTCTTTACCTTGAAGTTCAGAGAAGACAGGCACAATATAACGGCGATTTCTACAGGCTGCTAACGTTGAACGCAAGACAGGACTCTTCGATGGTATGAAGAAATAGCTGCAGAACCACGGGAGTTGGGCTTCGAACATTAATCCGCCGAAAAGGCGATCGGTCAATTCACAAAGAATTGCCTTTCCTGGGGATGAATCTAGTTATTCCTATTAAATCCGGCAGTAGCCGACGGTCTGTTAAATACCCCTTGGTACAACAGCGAAACGGAACACATATTACGGATACCCCTTAAAAAACCAAGAGCCGCCCCTACAGCACTTAACGTAATTACGGCCCTCCCCTAGAGATGCAATTTTGGGAAGGTCCGGAGCCGAGACAGGTGGAAGATCGACTGACTTCAAAATGTAACGGGATTTGCATTCTCGAAAACCATTGCACCACATTTCGAAACATTGCGCAAAAGTTCCAGAAGGAATTTCTAACACGTGCAACGCCGAGATCAACACTTCCGAAAATTTAGTCGGCAGAAAATCAGCGCACAAAGGAAACTTTCAAGGTTTAAGGGAACCGGCCTTCCATAACTCAATTTTCAAGACAAAACAAAATAGCGAAAATGGTAACCTAAAATAAGACTGCAATTAAAATAACGCTATTAATTCTGGCGAAGCGGCAAACAAATTACGGAATTAATTCAAGTGTAGCGGCAAATTTGAAAATAACCTAACGATGTCCCTTAGTTCTGAATATTCCTCACCATATTTCACTCTGAATTGACGGTCAGAGATATATGATTTGAGAATCTGACTCATCTGCCTAGGCAGATATCTATCTATCTTGTATTCGAGGCCCTCGTACCACACTTTATCAAAAGCTTGGGCCACGTCTAGAAATATCGTTGCGCATATTTCTCTTTTCTCTAAGATTTTTTCAATTACATCGGTGATACGATGCACTTGATCTATGGTCGAGTGCTTGTTACGAAATCCAAGCTGGTGAGTTGGGATGAGCTGTTTTTCTTCAATGATTGGCTTGAGGCGTTTCAGAAGCAACTTCTCAAACAGTTTGGATATGGTTGGTAGCAATGAGATCGGTCGGTACTATGTTTTTTCGTTCGGTGGTTTACCCGGTTTAGGGATCATAATAACTTCCGCAATTTTCCACTGCATTGGCACATATTTTAGACGTAGTGCTGCATTGAATAGGTGCGTAATCTTCATTATGCCCCTTTTGGGTAATTCTTTAAGCACTTGCCCACTTATTAGGTCGTAGCCTGGTGCTTTTTTGGCACTGAATTTTTGGATCTCCTTGTAGATTTCTTTTGGAGTTATAGGCTCAATGACTTTATCTTCCATATTGTTTATTTCCGGTAGGTTCTCATTGTCCATAGCCGGGTGTGGTTGAAAGGTGTTTTCTAAATGTTCAGCAAATATTTTTGCTTTTTCATTATCTTTCCTTGCCCATCCACCATCTTCTCTGCGAATGGGTGAATTTTGGATTTGTGGCCTTTTTAGTCTCTTGGTGGCTCTCCAAGGTGAATATTCGGCCTCTTTATCATCTGTTAATCCCCTTAGGAATTCAGTGAATGTTTCGTTTTTAACCGAGCGGATCTCATCTTTGAGTTGTTGATTTAGCCGATTTAGCGGTCTTTTGTCTGCAGGTGCTCTAGTTTGTTGCCATTTCTTTCGTGCTTTTCGCTTCGTTGAGACAAGTTCTCTAATTTCTCTAGGGTAGTTAAGGCCAGTTATTTTGCTTTTTGGCACAGGGGTGTTGTTCCACGTGGCTTGCTGCAGATTGGTTACGAGCAGCTATGCTTCCGTGTCAAGCTGTTCAGTAGTTCTTAGTGGAACGTTCAAGTTGATGCGTTCTTCCACTTCTGCTCTGAATCCGTCCCAGTCTGTCCATTTGTTCGATAGTGCCGGTTGTTGTGATTTAGCAATAATTGTTTCGCCAATCGTCATTATAATTGGAGAATGGTCAAATGACAGGTCGTAATTGTCCTCGATATTGGTGTAATTAGAAGAGATTTCTTTCAATATGAAGAAGTCGATTAGATCTGGGATCTTATTGCTATCTGTCGGCCAATACGTTGGTTTTCCAGTAGACTGGCATAAGCAATTGCCTTGTTTGTTCGCTTCATATAACTGTTGCCCTTTGGTGGTGATAAGCCTTGACCCCCAGTAGGTATGTTTAGCATTGAAATCACCTCCAATTATAAAGTGATCTCCTAGTGTTTGGAAAAGTCTAGTATAATCATTTTTATCTAGTGCAAACCTAGGCGGGCAGTATATTGCAGTAACTGTATATTCCTTGTATTTTGTACAGATTTTCACAGATGTTGCTTGTATTTCACGTGTGTTGTAATTGCTTGCTTCATAGTGCTTGACATTTTCCTTTATTATTGCCACCGAACCATCTCTTGCTGTGTTATCCGGGTGGGCAGTGTGGTATAGTTTACATCCTTTTATATTTAGGTAGCTTTCCTTAGTGAAATGGGTTTCGGAAATCAGACAGACGTCTATTTTCTGATCCCAAAGGAATAGCTCTACTGCATGGGCATGTTGGAGTAGCCCATTCGCATTCTAGGCTGCAATTCTAATTGATGATGCCATTTTTATTTCTTGTAATTGGCTGCTGCCTTTTTGCTAGTTTCTAACTTTGTAACTCTGGTTAGAATAGATTTGATGTAATTCTCTTGTTTGTCGAGTTTTCCAAGTATTATTTGCAGTGTTTTGTTAATAGCGTCTAAGTTTATTTCTTCCTTCGGCTCTTGTTGCGATTTGCCTTTTGTTTTCTGCGCATAGGCATTACTTGCTGTGCTTTGTTGAGGTATTGGTTCAGCTTTAGGTAGTGTAGGAAAATTCTGTGAATTTTTCTTTAACGATGCCGTCTGTTGCGCAGTAGTTGTTCTTGTTTTTCTTTCTTGTAAAGCTTTTTCCTTCGTTTTTCTAGTTCTTTTGCGACAACACACCCTCGGTAATTTGCTGGGAGTGCTTCTCCGCAGTTAGCACATTTCGCTTTTTCAAGCTTCCCTGAATTGCAATCTTTTGTAATGTGGTGTCCTGCGCATTTTACGCACCTCGCTGCTTTTTACATTGTGGGATAAAAGCTGTTTTCTTTCGCAGCGGTTCTATTTCGACCTTCAAACCAGCGATTGGTGTAATTGCAAAAATCTTCTTGCTATCTTCTGTTTTGTCAAAAAATAGCATATGTAGCGGCAAGGTTCTCATAACAGTGCCGTTACCTTCTTTAATTTTTTTCATGATGTTGGTAACTCCTTCTAACTTGAAGCCTCTTTTTTTGTAGGTCTTCTCCGATCACGTCTACTGGGCATGTTGGGTGTATTCCTCTGGCCATGACCTTTATGGGTCTGTTTTGCTTATCTTCGTATGTGTAGTATTCTACATTATTCTTTCGTAGTACTGAGATAAGGTGTCGATATTGATCTTTGTTTTGTACGTTAACTTTAAATACATTATTATTCAAAGCGGATACTTTAAATGTAACCTGAGTTTCTTGTAACAGGTTACGCACATCCTCGTATATTTTTAAATTTACCAAATTTATAGGTGTGGTGAAGGAGTTTTTTTTCCTCCTACTTTTTATCCAGTTATTTGGATGTTGACGGTTGCTGTTGTGGGGAAGTCTCCGGTGTAGTATTTGCTTTTCGTTTTTTACTTTGCCTAGTTTTCTGGACTATCCACTCCGTTTCTCTTGCCAGCTCCTCTTCGTCGGTGCTGTAATGAATTTTTTTCTCTATTATCTGGTTTTCTTTGGGTTTCGCCATTGAGTTTTCGAGGCTTTGAACCCTTAGAACTAATTGGTTAATATTCTCTTGTTGGGTATTAATGGTAGCGAGGGCTTGTTGCCATGCATTCCATAGCTGGATTTAATTTTGGGTTTTTAATTGATTCTCTTGGACGAGAGGTTTTGCTGAGTTAGAATAGCTTCAGCTGGTGTTGGAGGTCGTTGCATCGTGATGCAATTATCCATTATGCTTAATGCGCATATTAGCGCTGCTTAAGAATGCGAATTAACGCAAGTTAAAATATTGCGAATTAACGCAGGTTTGAATATAGAATTATGTTTATTTAAGATTAAAATTAAAATCAGTCTATCACTCGAATACACACTAATATTTAGAATTTAAAATTGAATTTAAAATTAAAATATTAATTAACAAATGGGTTACACGGTCACTCGATATACTCTGACTTAGCAACCATGACCTATCGCGGCTGCGAAGGCGGCCACGTACCATATAAAGATGGAACGAACCTACCGCGTAGTGTTGAAACACCTACATCATACGGTGCCAATTGAGGAAATATCAGCAGAATTGGAGACACTGGGACACAAAGTCAGAAATATAGTAAATATAAGGAACAGAAAACTGAAGATCCTCTTCCAACCTTCTTTATAGACCTTCAACCCGCACCAAACAACAAAGAAATCTGTAACCTGAAATGAAACAAAATAGAAATGTTCCTATTGAACCACCTCGAACAAATACAGAAATGTCACAGTGCACAAAGTGTCGGAATTACAATCACACCAAAACCTATTGTAACCGTCCGTATGCATGCGTGAAATGTGGAGGACAGCATGACTCCAAAACATGCAACAAAACTAGAGACACGGCTGCAACTCTTGCGCTGTGACAAAGCTCACATCCGCGAACTACAAAGGTTGTATGGTATATCAAGATCTCCAAAACGTAGCTCAGAAGAAAAGAACAATTTCTTCCACAGCCGCCTATACATTCCAGTCACGATTGCAAAGAAGCCATCCCGTAAATCAGAATGTAACATTTAGTCGGGTACTTTCTGATAAAACTAGCCAAACGCAATGTAATGAAAATAGTATGCAACCCGCAGGAGACATAACAGTTAAACACTTCCTTAGCGAATTCAAAACTATGTTCAACCAACTCATTCAGCAAAACAGCATGATAATGAACATGCTGTCCACAGCCATAGCTAAGTGGTGTCATAATGTTTAATTCTCTGTGAGTAGCTCTCTGGAACGCAAATGGGCTTCAGGGAAAAAAAGATGAAGTCTTAACATTTCTTAAATTAAATTGTATTGATATTTTATTATTATTAGTTTCAGAAACACACTTTACTAAAAGATTTTACTACAATATTTATCATACCAACCATCCAGACGGAAGAGAGCATGGGGACTCAGCGATCATCATAAAAAATACTATAGTACACTACGAATTACCACAATACAACACTGACTTTCTGCAAGCCACTACAATACAAGTCAAAAAAAATGCCAAACCCGATAACCCGTTCAGCGGTTTATTCTCCCCCAAAACGTCACATCACAAAAAAAATGTTTAAACCCTATTTTCAAACACTTGGTCACACATTCATTACTGGAGGTGACTTTAATTCCACGCACACAGTGTGGGGTTCAAGACTGACAATCACGAAAGGCAGGGAACTATACAAATAATAATAATAATAATAATAATAATAATAATAATAATAATAATAATAATAATAATAATAATAATAATAATAAATGAAAAGAGCTATACCTACTCATCTGTCATATGGAGAACCAACTTATTGGCCATCCGATCCAAATAAGATTCCCGATCTCCTGGATTTCTATATTTGCAAAGGGATTTCACCAAACTATGTAGACATTAAATCAAATCTTGATCTCTGCTCAGTACAACAATAACTACAAAAACACCAAAACCTAGACTAACCAACAGGAAAACAAACTGGGACTCATTTCGGGATTACATAAAAGAAAACCTAATACTTACCCTACGAACAAAAACTCCGGAAGAACTTGAAACAGCAACACATTACATTACATGTACAATCCAAGAAGCATCGTGGCATGCAACTCCTTTTGCAATAAAAAACCAATCTCCGAACATATCGGACGTTCCCCTAGAAGTAGCAGAGAAACGAAGAGCGAGGAAATAATGGCAAAGCACGCACAACCCAGAAGATCGGACAAACTATAATAGGATAGCAAATAAGTTAAAATCAAAGAAACAAGAAACGAGTCTTTCAAATTGTATGCAGAAAACTTTAACATACATGACTACTCCATTTGGAAAGCCACAAAGAGTATCAATAAGTCACAAACGTACGTTCCACCGCTACGTAAGGAAATAGGATTATGAGCAAAAACCGACCATGAAAAGCAGAACTGACATTTACCTGAAGTATTCCAACCACACCCTGCTGAACAAGATGATAGCATCAAAGATTTTCTACAATCTCCTTTGCAGCTATCACTACCTATTACTGCATTTTCTCCGGGTGAGATACGCAAGGAAATCAAACATCTAGAGTCCAAAAAGGCACCGAGATTCAACCTAATATCAGCTGAGGTACTAAAAGAACTACCCCGAAAGGGAATAACACTTCTCACCGTGACATTCAACTTAGTTTTACGGCTAGCGTACTGGCCTGACCAACTGATATTCTCACAAATAATCCTTATTCATAAGTCAGGTAAACCCCTTACTGAAGTAACCTCTTATCGACCCATTAGCCTATTACCTGTAATATCAAAACTCCTTGAAAAGCTAGTGTAAAAAAGAATAAAGGATAATAATCTACAAAGCAACTGGTTGCCTTCACATCAGTTTGGGTTTAGGGAACAACATTCCACCATACAGCAGTGTCACCGGATAGTAGACATAAGACGAACAGTCCTAGAAGAAAAAAAGTATTATACTGCAGCATTGCTTGATGTCAGCCAGGCCTTTGATAAGGTCTGGCACAGAGACCTCCTTTATAAAATCAAAGAAAACCTACCGCACCAGTATTTCTACTTTTTCGATCATACTTAACAGATCGTTACTTCCAAGTCAAGTTTAATAACGACACATGACAAATTTACCCGATAACATTTGGAGTACCACGGGGGAGTACCTATATTCGGACCCATGCTGTACTTCCTTTTTACATCGGACCTCCCTAGTACCCAAGAAACTGAAACAGGAACATTTACAGATGACGCAGTAATTCTAGCCATTGACGAAAATCCAATATCTGCAAGCCATTACCTGCAAAATCATTTAAATATAATTAAAGAATGGCTTGAAAAATGGAGAATCAAAGTAAATGAGCATACATGCACTCACATAACATTCACATTAAATCGCCATTGTCATTAGAAAAAAAATTGCTAATTTATAAAGCAATCATTAAGCCAGTTTGGACATACGGCACAGCATTGTGGGGATGCTCGTGCAAGTCCAATATCGATATTATCCACAAGTTCCAATCCAAGGCACTTAGGTGAATCACTGATGCTCCCTGGTATGTATCGAATCGAGCTTTTCACAATGATCTCAAAATCCCATTCGGCAATGAAGTCATCGCCGAAAGAGCAATAAAGAATCAAGGAAGAATAGCAGCCCATCCAAATAAACTATTAGAGCCAATATCCAAAGAGCCACAACACAAACGCCTCAAGCGTAAATGGCCACAAGATTTGGCGACATAAAAACTATGTTTAGCGTAGTGCGTGTCATAAGTGCTAGTGCTAGTGCTAATATATGTTAACCCATGTATAGTGTATGTATTACATTGTTATAAATGGTGTCAGCAGCTTCTGATGTAAATAGAAGTATCTGCGGTAGCATCACTGTAGGCTCCCGTAACAAGACATTTATAGACATAATATTAGCTCATGGAATTATAAATGTATTCTGATTGCTAATTTAAATTAACAATAAAAAAAAGTATTAGTTTGTAAATCCATCTGGTATAGTATATCCTTTGACCTGTCGGTGAACCTCATATCAGCTGTTTCTAACTTAATGAAGTCTTTTTTCGTCAGACTGCCAGTGTCACTTCCAGATAGGAATGTCGCCATTGCTTTATAAAATTTTATTTTGGTCTCTCTTGTGAATTTATTTCCTAAGCAAATCTTATTCTGCGCACATTCTTTCGAAAAATGCTACTTTATTGTGTATATCTCTTTCACAGTCATAGGATATGTGACATCCTAAATACTTGAAACATTTAACCTATTCGAGACTATGGTTATCAATTGTTATTTTCGATCTTACGGGCGCCATGATTTTCGACTTCGTTCTGGAGATTTCGCAATTGTATTATTTAGAGATGGTGTTTAATAAATAAACTGTTTCTTGTAAGTCGCCTTCTGTTGTTGTTATATTTGCTTAGTTATCCGCAAACATAAGTGTATTGCCGTTTGCATGCCAACGTAGAGGTATTCCCGTTGGAGCTTGATATTTCAATGCTTTAATTAGGTCATTAATGTAAAAATTAAAAAGTGTAGCTGTTAGACAGCTTAACTACTACTAACTAACTAACTATTATGATTCCTACTAAATATGGGAGTAACCTGTACACAAGTGCCCTCAAGCTCCCGGGTTGGAACACAGGGCCTCAGCAAATGCTCGCCATCTTGTTCTGATTTGCGCTATTAGTTGGGCTTCCAGCCATGTTCGGCCTGTTTGTTGTTTTTATCTCTTGTAATATTGTCCTTCGCCATGTTGTGTTAGGCCTTCCTCTGCTGCCTTTTAGATTCCACTCTAGTGCTGTCCTCACGATGTTGTCAGCATCCCTTCGTAGTGCATACCCAATCCACTTCCATTTTCTTAATCTGATCACATACCTTAGTTGTGTTTGTTTAAAGCGCCTCCATTTTTCTTCATTTGTCACACGGTCTGACCATTTCATTTTTAATATTTTGCAAAGTCATCTACTGACGATTATCTGTAATCTCGAGTCTGTGCTTATGGAAGTTTTCCACGTTTCGCGCCGTACAGTAGAACGGATTTTACGTTGGAGTTAAACAGTCTTGTTTTGTTGTTTATAGTTAGATACGGGCTATTCCATATTTCTTTTAACATGGCGAAGGCTCCTCTGGCTGTCCCAATGCGATGTTTCTATGTCTTCTTCAGTGCCCCTGTGCACGTTATCATGCTCCCTAGGTAGCTAAACTGTTGAACATTCTCTATTAGTGTGTTCTGTATGCTGAACCTGCGTTGCTTGTTATTGTTGATTCTTAGGGATTTTGTTTTGGATATATTTATGTCTAGGAATACTTTTTGAGCCTGTTCGATTAGTTGGTCTAATCGTGACTGCATATCGTTAAAAATGTGCGCCATTAGACATATGTCGTGTAGATAGTCCAAGACTAGTAGTTGTTGTTGCAATCCCCATGCTATTCCTATTTGCTGTTGGTTTGTGTTGATCCAGTCCAGTGCTATACTAAAAAGTATTGGGATGAGGGTACAAACTTGTTTGACGCCCTTCAGGACCGGGAAGTTTTTTGAGGTTTTTCTCCTGTGAAGTACGCTACGTTGTGCATCTTTATATAGTGCATTTATTAGGTTTATTATTTTGAGTGGGATTCCGGTTAGTTGTATCAAGAGATCCAAAAAATCCAACGAAAGTATTACATACCGAAAATTTTATGCTTTGGTTAAGAATTTAGTCAACAATTTTCGAAAAACTGGAACTGTTGGAAGGAAAGAAGGGTCTGGTAGGCCAAAGAAGATAGTACCTGCTTTGATTCAAACTGTAAGACAGCGAATTGACAAGGCTCCAAAAACACCAATTAGACATTTATGCCAGGAAGTTATATATATTATATAGATATATAAAATATTGAGACAAACTGTGCATCTGCATCCTTACCGATTTATTTCCGTTCAGGAGCTTTTAGAACAGGATTATCCAAAAAGAGTTCAGTTTTGTCGTTGGCTTTTAGATAATCTCAATGATGAGCAAACCTTTTTTACCGACGAAGCGTGGTTTTACCTTAATGGGTATGTTAATTCACAAAATATGCGGATTTGGAGTAGCGAGAATCCACACGTTACAATTAAAGCTCCCCTTCATCCACAGAAAATAGGAGTCTGGGTTGGAATTAGTGTTCGTAGGTTAGTTGGGCCAATATTTTTCGAAGGCACGCTAACTGCAGCAAGGTACAGGAACGAATTATTGCAACCTTTCTTAAATGAACTTCACGATGATGAGCTACGGGATGGTTTGCTGCAACAGGATGGCGCAACAGCTCATGCAGCTGTAGATACAATTAATTTTTTACGCGAATATTTTGATGACCGAATCATTAGTAGGAATACTGCAACACCATGCCCCCCTCGCTCTTGTGATATTACTGTTTTGGATTTTTTTTCTATGGCCCTATTTGAAAAACACCATTTTTAAAACTACAGTTAATGATTTAAACGAACTGAAATTTAGAATTGAAGAAAACTGTCAAGAAATTAATAACTCACCTCAATTATTACAAAATGTTTTTGAAAGTATGAGAAGACAAGTTCAGAAATGTTTGAAGGAAGAAGGCAGACATTTTCAACATTTGTTGTGATCATTATATTAGTTCAGGTTTATTCATTTCTTTTA